>MU226501.1:2594645-2617537 GCA_018584345.1 Thuja plicata | reverse complement strand
ATATCATGCAAAAATCAAGGTATCAAAATAAGCATGTGTATAGATATAAAGGGTACGGTAACTGAGATCATCAACAAAACCTGTAACAACTACTCATAAGGTCCAAAAGACGACATGCATAAACCATTATTGTCAATACTCAAAATATCATCCTGATGAGTCAGGTGTCAAAATGAAAGTCAAACTAGGACAGGTCAGGGCAGGACCTCACATCCCCATTATTGGACATTTCACAAAATGTCTAAGGGATTGATCAATTAGGTGATAAAAGCCAAGTTTTTCTTGATTTATTGTCATGTTGGCTTTCACTCGATCACACTACATTAAATCTACCCTACAATCCGACAGAACTTATCTAAGGCAGAATATTCCTTTTCCTAGTGATACTTTTAACTCTTCACAACCAACACAAGAACCAACAAAGGAGGTAGAACCAAACATGGCTTTTCCATTTGGAAACATGGACCCCAACCTAATTAGCAATGCCAATAGAGACAACACAAATAAAAATGGAAATGGAGAGGTCAATAATAATGGAGCTGATGGAAGAGGAATTGACCATAACAATCAAAGGGTAGATGATAACAACAATGGTGGAAATCTTGACCTTAATGATGAATAGGCCACCGACGAAAAGGTCAATGAGGTGGTTCAAATCCCATTCTTCATGAAACTCATGGAGAAAGTGTTGGAACAAGATAGGGAAAAGTATTTTCTAGACCTAGCACAAGCGGGGACTAAATCCCTCAAAATTATGATGTTGATCAATTGAAACAAAAAGAAGATGAATAAAACCCTATTGACATCATGAATAACTAATTTAAATTATTCCAGATGTAGTTGGACACAATGAAACAAGTAGGGGATCCTAAACTCTTTTCTATTGAGGCATTATGTCCATTTTTGTTCGACAAGACATTAATTATGGTCACATTCCCTAGCAATGTTGCTTTTCCTAAATACGACAAGTATGAAGGAGCATCTGATCCATAAGATCATCTAAGGGAGTTTTGTGCATTGCTCTTGGATTTCATGCATGACACAACATATTTATTGAGGCTATCCTAAGATGTTAATGAGGCATGGAAATGGAGTGGTTTTCCAAGTTACCCTCCGGCATCTGCACTTTTGAGGAATTGGCCTCCAAATTTGTAACTCATTATTATTATGATATCAAACTTGAGGTTACGATAATCAATTTATCTAATACCAAGCAATGAGAGGGATATATATTCCAACTTTTCCTACAAAGTTGGAGAGTGGTATTCGCTAGATACCCTCAAGGTGTACTAAAAAAGGAGAAGATGGATATCTTCATTAATAGCTTGAACAATGAGATGAATTATTAGTTAAGGTTACAATGTCCTAGGTCTTTCCAAGACCTAATTGAGAATGGAGGTAATATGGAGGAGGTATTAGTCAAAAGTGGATAACTTAAACTTTATAATGATAATAAGAATTCTAACAACAATACCTCTAACTCCAACAATAATCAAAATATGAATCCTCCTAACAATAACCAATTTTGGATGAGGAACAATAATAAAGGTGTGGTCAATGATGGAGTTGTGGAATCTAATAATTTGAAGGCAACTCCTTTTACTCTCACAAGAAGACCTACTCAAGTTAACAATGCAAGTCAAGCACCCAAAGTGCCTCTCAACAATAAAAACAATAATAGCAACTTTGGGAATAATCAAGGGGCTAACAAGCCTAAACCCTTCTTTGCACTAATTCCTAGAAGTATGTTCACACCTTTGGGCGAACCACTTGATAATGCATTGACAACCCTCATTGCTAATAAGATTATTGACTTACCCAGGGCTCAACCCTATGAACCACAAATAAAGCCTACTTGGTGGAGTAAGTCCAATAATTGTGAATACCATAGGAATTGAGGACACAAAATGAATGATTGCATGTGCCTAAGACATGTGGTGCAAGATTTGATTGATAATGGTGTAATTAAGGTAGAAGGGCCCCAAAATAGTGAGGATCATACGGCCTTTAAAAACCTTTCTTTAATCATGGGAAAGGTGAGTCTTCAAATTTGAGCAACCAAGGCAACAATTCTAAAGGTAAAAACAATGTCAATTTTTCTCATCATTATGACAATACTTTTAATACCTTATTCGGACATGAGAATGTTGTTAATATTGTGGTGATAAAGGAACAACCCAAAGTGGAGACTTCTAATGCCACACTAGGGGAAAGAATCAAGTATTACCCTACAATGAGGTGCTCCTAAACCTATTGGTCTTCCACAATCAACTATTTTGGCTAAACAAATATCTACTACAACAAAGCCATATAGTTTGGTTGATCAATTGCGAAAGACTCCACCACAAATTTCTATTTTGGAGTTATTAAAACTTTCTCCCAATCACAAAGAGATCTTGGAAAAATCCTTAGTGGAGACTAATGTTCCTATAACCTTGGAGGAAGATAAGTTTAAAAATATGGTAGGACATCTTATTGCACCACATTGCCTTTCATTTTCAGAACAAGATGATATGTCCATTGCCCATCCCCAAAATTTTCCCTTGCATATAGAAGTTTTTATCCAAAGGCATAGGGTCAAGAGAGTCCTCATTGATGGAGGAGTTGGTCTTAATATTTGCACATTGAACCTTGTCAAGTATTTAGGGTTAGCCAAATTATCTATTGATCCTAAAAAGAAAATTACCATCAAGGATTATGATGAGGAAGAAAGATCTTTGAAAAGCATGATAGTTGGACCTATCAAGAAAGACACCATATTTCAAGTCCTTGACATGAAGTTAACTTATAATATCTTATTGGGAAGGCCATGGATTCATGAGATGCAAGCAGTGCCTTCCACCTATCATCAATGTATTAAATTTCCACATATGGGTGAAGAAGTCACAATTGGAGGAGATTCTAATCCCTTTCAATATTGAAATGCATTGAAACCTAGTCATGAGCTATTTATTCCTCATAATAGGGAAGGATTCATCCCTAATGTTACCATTGAAGAAGCTAAAGAGGAAGGTCCAAAGTTAACATCAAATGCTACATCTACTTCCAATCCTAATCAAACTAACTCATCTACATCAACTAAGGGAAAGGAGAAAGTGAGTTATGAGGGTCAAAGTTTTAATGAAAATTTAGTTAAAGCTTCTACACCAAAGGTAGAAATTTTGAAACCCTCCAAGGATGAGAAAGAACAAAAAAAGAAAGATAACTACCAAAAGATGAGAGAAATGATGCATAAGTTTGAAAAGCAATGTAGAATCAATTCCAAAGGAGTAGGGGAATATTCTGTTTCCCTATTTGATTTTACAACTACCCAAAAGACACATGGGAAACCATCAAGTGCTCATCCACCTCACAAATATTACTCTCATTTTGTAAGAGAGAGTGTGAAATAAGACCTAGAAAAGAAGGACAATGAAGTTTATAATGGCTCTACAAAGAGGAAGACACTTCAAACAATCCCGTGGAAAGAGTGCAACACATCAATATTCAAACCGATCAATATGGAAAGGGATTTAAAATTATGAAAAAAATGGGATACAAGGGAAGAGGACCATTAGAAATCAGGAATAGAGGTTTTCTAGAACCTATTAAACATCCTTGGAGGTTAAAGGATGAGAAATATGGAATAGGGTATCAATAAAAAGGAGAAAGTTCAAGCCCTGTGCATGATTTTCATGAGCATGTACACATGGTAGGATCCGAGAGTGAGGATGATTCCGGAGATTATGAGTAGGATTCCCTATTTGAAGACTCTTGTCATGATAAAGAGATTGATGTTATTCATACATATGCTACTATTCCTAAGCCCAAAAATCAAGACAATGAGAATCAAATTTTGAATTCTACACAAGCATCAAATGAGTCTCAAGAATATAATATAGGTCAAGAATCTAGGGGAAATAATGGATAGTTAAAACTTGGGTACCTTCATGGGGGGGGGTGATTCAAACATTATATTTAATCCACATGCATTCTTTCCCATGGAAATCAATGAGGACTCTAGTGAAGAAAATTTTGATCCTACTTCCATGAAACACCTCGAGAAAGAACATGTTATAGACCTAAGCGATACAATGAACAAACCATCAAACAAGGTCCTGTCCTTGAATGCTTCAAATTAAAAATTTCCTAATGAGTCTTTTGCGCTTCTTCATCCTGAACTCATTGATTGGGATTTAACTGACCCAAGTGATTTACTATACTTTCACAATGACAATGCAATGGCCCAATACCTAAATGTGTCATAAACTATAACTGATTGAATGTTTGAAGATGTTAAGTTGATGATCATAGTGACACAAAAAGTTAATGAAAGACATTAAATTAGTTAATGTATTGTATTTTTATTGATGTCAACTTGATATAATCCATATGGTCATGTACATACTGCTAAAGACTTCAAAGAACTAATGAATCAAAGGCTATGCTATCAATAATGCATAAAAGTTAAGTATTCACAAAGTGACTGTATACACCAATGGAGTGAACACTGACAAAATGAGTAAACCAACGAGAGCAAAGTCACACTGTTACCTAATGAACAAAAGAACACCATTACCAATGAACAAAGTCATAGTGTAACCTGACAGACAGAAGCACAATGTAACATGATAGACAAAATTACAGTGTTGCCCGACGGATGGAGATCCCAAAGACAACTGAAGTCACACCAATGGAACAGTCAGTTGTCATTGACGACTAACTGAAGTATTGACTGATAGAAAAAATAGTTTAGAAATGACAAAATGCTTAGCTATCAAGAGCTAAATATAGACTTAACTGTCACATATCATTGTTTTAATCAACAAGATAAAGCCATAGTTAAGAAAAGGATTTAAATCTATTTTGTCCAGTTGGCAAGAAGATCTCTATGAGATAAATCAGGAGTTTTTCTTTAAATCTAATTGGCAAGAATTGTGGATCACGCAAAGATCAAGAAATCTATGAAATGGTGAAATCATGTCTATATAAGAGACAAGATTATTCATTATGAACAAGGGAAGTGACAAGAGAATAGATGCTGAAGAGATTCTGAAGGAGAAGAAAGTCTTCATTTAGACCTAATCAATCAAGTTGAGGAAAGAGCTAAATTCTACAAACAACAATGAATAGTGATACAACATCACAGAGAAGAACATTATGGAGCAAAGGTATTGAATTGATAATATTGATAAAAAAAGGTAATGCACTTACAATAGATCTGAAAATCTTCAATTCTAGTTGTATATGTGAACAGATCAATTTACTATTTTAGTTTAACCACTGAAGCATCAAGTCTCTTAACCGAGCAAGACTTAAAAGTCTTTTCTAATTGAGATACATCCAAAGGAGTATCAAAAAGTTTTATCATACAAAGTAGCATTAGATATACCCGATACCTATTGACAGGTCAAGAGAGTGTTTGATCAAGGATGATAGAATTAGATGCCATATACTAAGTGACAAACTATTCATTTAAATCCTCTAACAAGGTCACACCTAACAGTGTGTTTGTAACCTTTAACAGGGTTGGCTCTTAACCAAGCTCACTTCAGAAGAGTGGAAATTTGGGTTACCGGTCCCAGTATTTTTTCCCTTAACAAGGTTTCCATGTTAAAAATCTATATGTCATGTGTCTATGAGTCATTACTTTATTGTTTTTCATTTCACATAAGTAAATATGGATTGATCGGTATACACTAGTTATTTACTATATTTTGGTAAATAGACAGACTGTTTATCGAAAAACATACAGTACAAGGTTTTACAAAGCATTCCAACAAGTAGTAATTTGATATAAGTATTTCAAGGAAATCATCTTATAGGACTGGAGATAACTAGAGGCTTATAAATGTGGTAATAAATTTTTGGGTTGATTTAAGGATTAATTTTTGAGGCCACTGATTCACCTCCCCCCCCGTCTCAGTTATTCTAACAATTGGTATTAGAGCTTGTGTGCTTAGAAGGAAGGTTTCAAGACCTAAGCTAAATATCACAAGATGAACTGTTGAGATGTGCCCAAGTTGAACAAAGACAACTTTTCTTAGTGGCAAAGCAGGATACGACTCCACTTATCAGGTATTGGAAATTATGTTACTCAATACTTAGATACTAAATATGTGTTTCCCATAGGAGCACTCATAGTTGAACAAATGAGAGAGAAGCATGAGCACAACTTCATGATAATAGAGCTTTCTTCCTCACTCTCCATTGCTGAATTTGAAGATGTCAAAGTATGCATAATTGCAAAGAAAATATGAGATAAATTGAAGCTTGTACATGGTGGTGAAAAAAATATTCTAAGAGCCAAGGAAGAAAGACTTAGAGGAAAGTTTGATGATCTCAGAATAAAATAAGGTGAAAAATCATATAGTACCTCACAAGAATCAAAGAGGTAGTAAATTATATCCCAGGAGTTGGAGGTGTATTAGAAGAAGAGACAATGGTAAGTAAAAATCTAAGAACCTTACTGCCTACTTATGCTATTAGAGTATCTGCCATACAAGAAATGAGAGCAGTAGCAAATAACAATGTTACTCTAGATAGTTTGATTGGAAGATTGATTTCATTTGAGATGAATAAATTTAATAATAGTGTCTTACCAAACATAGAGTCTACATTCAAATATTCTTTGAGAATAAGTAAATCAAGTCATAAACACACTGTGAGAAAAGATAGTGAAAGTGAAAGTGAAGAAGAAGATCTTGATGAAATTGAAGCACATATGGCTAGAAGAATGCAGAGAGGAAAACGTAAATAGAAAGGTAAATTACCACTTCTATGTTTTACTTGTAAAGAGATTGGACACTTTGTTGCAAGATGTCCTAAAAGAAGAAAAGATGATAGAAGTAATGACAGGTCATTTGAAAAGAAGTTTGACAGAGGTGATAACCAAGACTACAGAAGGGACCAACAATCAGAAAGAAGAGATACTTGAGACTAAAAGGACAAAGGAAAGAAGGCCAGTTACTTAGATACATGCAAAGATGAAGATACTGACACCGAATCTGATGAAGACATCAAGATGGTGTTTGTGGAAGTAAAAGATTATTCAGATGAAGATGAAGAAAGGTATGTAAAAATTGTACTCATATCTAAAGTTAGTAAAAATGATGTTTGCATGATAGATAGTTGTTGCACTCACCATATGACCGATGACAAACAAAAGTTTGAGAATTTTTAATACTGCAATGGTGGTTCACTAAGAATGGGTAATAATACACCTTGTCCAGATAAAGGTAAAGGAACTATAATGTTGAATAACCTGATAAAATGTGAAAATGATTATTGGGTGAAAGGATTGAATTATAATATATTGAGTGTTTCTCATCTGAATAATTTAGGTCACAGAGTAGCATTTGAGAATGAGAAGGCAAAGATCTTCAATGAATCAAGAAGGTTGATTGGTACCGATGAGCAAACAAAAGGTAACTTATTCTATCTGAATGATACTGACACCACTTTCTTAATGGCTAGAAATGAAGACATATGGTTGTGGCATAAAATATTGTGTCATGTAAATTTTTACAACATGATAAAGATAAGAAAAAAGAGAAATGTAAGAGGCTTACCAAGGATGTCAAAGCCAGACAATGTCATGTGCAAAAATTGTCAAAAAGGTAAGATGACAAAGTCCAGTTTCAAAAGAAAAACCCATACATCTGATGCCATTCTATAATTAGTCCATACTGATCTATGTGGACCCATGAGGACAAAGAGTTACTATGCTGATAGATATTATATTCTCTTTGTTGATGATTACTCTAGAGTGATGACATTTATGTTTCTAAAAGATAAATCAAAAGCATTCATGATGTTTAAATGGTACAAAGAAATGGTAGAAAAACAAAGTGGTAAGGAATTGAAATTATTAAGATCAGATAGAGGAGGGGAATTTATCTTAGATGAATTCACTAACTTTTTCAATGAGCATGGTATTAAAAGATAGGTCTCTGCACCAAGAAAACCTTAGCAAAATGGAATTGTTGAAACAAGGAACATATCCATTGTTGATTGTGCAAGGACATTGATGATAGAAAAAGGCATCACCCAAATCTTCTGGAGGGAAGCTATCAGTGCTACTATTTACACATTGAACAGAAAACAATTGAAGAAAGACACCAAGATGACACCCTATGAGCTATGGTATGGTTACACATCCAATGTAAGTTACTTCAAAATCTTTGGTGGTCAATGTTATATCTTAGAAGATGATAGAAATGGAAAGATTGACTCCAAAAGTGATGAAGGTATCTTTATAGAGTATTCCACCAAGAGCAAGGTTTATAAATGTCTCAATAAAGCCTCTAACAAAATTGTTGAAAGTGCAAATGTAAAGATAGATGAATTTGCAGAGAAGAATGAAAAGGAAAATACAAAAGAATTAGAGGAATACAAAAGGTTTGTTCACAATCAAGAATGTGACACTCTACCCAAGAAAAAATGTATAGCTCCTGAGCAATAGAATATTGCACCCGAGCATCAGGCTGCAAACATCAAAAATCAGGATATTGCTCAAGATGATGTACCAAGTGATGGAGATCAAAATGAAGGACAAAATGATGATCAAGATGATAGACAAAGAATTGAACCTGTACTTTCCAGATATGTCAGAAGGAACCTTCCATAGAACTAGATCATTGGAGACAAGAAGGTTGGTATGAGAACCAGAAGTAAGTCTCTAAACACAAGATGTCTAATTTGTGATTTTGAGCCAAAATCTGTCAATGCTACACTTGATAATGAAGAATGGATTAGTTCTATGAATGAAGAAATTGAGAATATTGAGAAAAAAAAGACATAGAAACTTGTACTAAGACTCAATGACAAGAATGTCATCGGTACAAAATGGATATTTAGGAATAAACTGAATGAGAATGGAGAAGTCACAAGAAACAAAGCAAGACTAGTATGCAAGGGGTATGCATAAGAAGGTATTGACTATGGAGAAACCTTTGCACCTATTTCTAGGCTAGAAGGAGTGAGAATGTTACTTTCTTATGCTACATTCAAAGGATTCAAGGTATACCAAATGGATGTCAAGTCTACATTCCTAAATGGAATACTTGAGGAAGAGGTATACATTGAGCAAACAGAAGGGTTTGTTGATCTAGACAAGAGGAACATGGTATGTAGACTACACAAAGCCTTGTATGGATTGAAACAAGCACCAAGAGCATGGTATGAAAGAATTCATTCCTATCTCATAAGTATTGGATTTGTAAGAACTAGTGAAAATAATAATCTTTATTTGAAGGAAGATACTGATGCTAACATTTTGATTGCTGAAATATTTGTTAATGACATCATATTTGGAGGCAATGATATGCTATGCAAATCATTTTCAAATGAAATGAGCAAAGAGTTTGAGATGTCTATGTTTGGAGAGATCAAGTTCTTTCTTGGTCTACAGATCATGCAACAAGATGAAGGCATTTTCATTACACAATCTAAATATATCAAGAAAGTGCTAAAAATATTTAAAATGGAAGATTCCAAGCCAGTTGGAACACCGATGGAAATTGGATGTAAGCTAACAAAGGAGGAAAAGTCACATGAGGTAAATGAGACTTTGTACAGATCAATGATTGGCAAACTCATGTATGTTTTACATACTAGACTAGATATTGAACATGTTGTAGGAATAGTTGCAAGGTTTTATTTTAATCCCAGGGAATCACATATGACTATTGTGAAGAGAATTCTAAGATATCTGAAGAATATTGAGGACTATGGCTTATGATATAGAAGAGAAGGAAAATTTGAACTTAAGGACTTTACCGACACTAATTGGGCTGGAAAAATTGTTGATCGAAGGAGAAAAACTAGAGGAGCATTCTTTATGGGTGACAAACTTGTCACATGGATCAACAAGAAGAAATGATACATCTCTTAGTCTACTGGAGAAGTAGAGTATGTTTCTGCTATTGCAAACTGCTCAAATATTGCATGGATCAAACAATTACTGGGAGGTATGCATATGAAAATTTTTGAACCAGTAATTATCTTTTGTTATAATACAAGTTCAATAAACATCTCCAAGGATCTAGTCATGATGCTAAAACAAAGCATATTGCTATCAAATATCATTATTTAAGAGAACAAGTTCAAGAAAAGGAGGTGATACTTGAGTATGTGCAATCAAAGGAACAATTAGCTAATATCTTCACCAAGCCACTGCCCAAAGATGCATTTGAGTACTTGAGAAAGAGACTAGGGGTCAGACCGTTGTCTACTGGTCAGTAAGATGAACAGAAGGTTGCATCAGCCTACATATTATTAGAATATCATTCATGTTGATGCAAGAAAAGAGATGGACTTCAAAGATAAATCTTTACACAATATGGTATTTATCTACATAAAGCATCAAATTGTTGTATCATTGATGGATTAGGAAATTCAAGGAGTATATTATGGATAGAAAGATTATTTGGCATTACTGTCAAATATTTGTTTGGCATTGCTATCAAAGGGAGAGATTATATTCATTATTACATTAGGGAGAGATTATATCCATCACATTATCCAAAGGGAGAGATGTAACCAAAAAGGGAGAGTACATACAAAGGGAGAGATTGCTGACAAGAGAGAAAAGAGACATCAAAAGAAAACAACAGTCAAAGGGAGAGAGTTTGACACAAGAAGAGAACACATAACATCTAAAGAAGATAGATTCTACATCTATCCAGTGAAGGGATTGAAGATAGAAAGAGATGCAAGAATAAAATCTAAGCTATGTGATCTTACCAAGGACCAGATATTTGTATCAGTTATAGTACATAAGATTGGTAGTTTGATGAACTTCAACTATTATATTTCATATTGTATTAGTAATAATATAGTGTGATAATGTAGTGTGTTGCAATCAATACCAAAGGGAGAGATTTATGAACTATAATTGATTGAATGTTTGAAGATGTTAAGTTGATGATAACAGAGACACAAAAAGTTAATGCAAGACATTAAATCAATTAACGTATTTTATTGTCATTGATGCCAACTTGATATAATCTGTATGGTCATGTACATACTGATAAAGACTTCAAAAAACTAATGAATCAAAGGCTATGCTATCAGTAATGCAAATAATTTAAGTGTTCACAAAGTGACTATATACACTGACGGAGTGCACACCGATGGATTGAGTAAACCAACGAGAACAAAGTTACAGTGTTACGTGACGAGAAAAAGAACAACATTGCCGACGAACAAAGTCATAGTGTAACCCAAGGGACAGAAGCACATTGTAACCCGATGGACAAAATTATAGTGTTTCCTGATGGATAGAGATCCTGAAGACAACTAAATTCACACCGAAAGAATAGTCAATTGTCACCAACGACTAACTGAAGTATTGACCGACAGAACAAAGAGTTCATAAATGACAAAATGCTTAGCTTTCAAGAGCTATATATAGAATTAACTAGCACTTATCATTGTTTTAATCAACAAGATAAAGCCATAGTTAATTAAAGGATTTAAAGCTATTTTTTCTAGTTAGAAAGAAGATATCTACGAGATAAATCAAGATTTTTGCTTTAAATCTAATAGGCAAGAATTGTGGATCATGCCAAGATCAAGAAAGCCAAGAAATTGTGAAATCATGTCTATATGAGAGACAAGCTTACTCATTATGAACAAGGGGAGTGATAAGAGAATAGGTGTTGAAGATATTCTGAAGGAGAAGAAAGTATTCATTCAGACCTAATCAATCAAGCTGAGGAAAGAGATAAATTCTACAGACACCGACAAACATTCATACAAGTTAATAGAGTAGAACACTATGGAGCAAAGGTATTGAATTGATAACATTAATCAGAAAGGTAATGCACTTAAAATAGATATGAAAATATATAATTCTAGTTGTATATGTGAACAAATCAATTTACTGTTTTAGCTTAATGTAATACCCACCTCTTGGTTTACTTTTCAGTTTTGGTTGCCGAACTCTTTTAGGCATTTTCATGTATGTGTGGTTTATTTCAGATGGTTTAGAGGATATTTATGTATCACGTTTCAATATGATATTGATTCATTGCTTAGAGTATTATATCTCCTATTTGCATATGATCTATGGTTATTTCATGATGTTGATGTATATGTTAGGATGTCATTTCGATTATGGTTTTCTGACAATACTGACCCTAGAGTTATATGCACATGGATCATTTATATGTTTTGCGTTACTGTTTGACGTGCTTGATATGGTATGGGACAGAGTCGTAGTTACTTGCTTCAGCGAGATCCACACGATAAACTAGTCTCAACCATTGTTTGCTATATTATATGCATGTATGCTCGTCTTTGTGATGACAGGTTTGCAGGTGACGGGCTACGTCTTCCCTGAATTGGCAGGAGTGAGTGTGCCCTATCACATTATCTCAATGGTAAGAGAGGGGAGCTAGTATTTAGGTCCAAATCCATACCCTAGACCCATATTTTATCTTATTGATGGACAAAGAATCTGATTAACTACCCTAGTGTTTGAATCCGTCAAGTGACATGGATTCTTGAGCCTATTTGTGTATGTTGGGTTTCTATTTTAGTTGATTGTCTGTTTCAGTTGATTATCTGTTTAGATGAGTTTCAGGTGTTTGGATGATGCTTTTAGCTTGATTTATTTAATGAATTTTCATGGTAAATATTAATGTTAATTATTGCACCTGTAACAGGGTTAAAACATTGATATATGAAATATATGGCTATTTAATAATTAAATATTAATTAAATGCCAATATTTAATTAATTTACTTAATTATTAAGTCTTGATTAAAATAATTGAGATTTAATAAATATTAAATACAATTAATTGTAATTAATTGTGCATAGTTGAATTATTGAATATCATCTTAAGTTGCATGGTTAATTGATTTATTTAAGTGAAAAAGTATCTCATGCATTTTCAATTTAACACTTTGCTTTGGAATTATAAAGTTGAGTTTCGGTTGCATTCTTTAAGTGGAATTGAAAATAAAGGAATTATCTTAATTAATAATTAGATAATTTATTTTCCCTTTAGGGTTTTCACTTTTTGAAAACCTAATTTCTTGGATTATCTATATCTTTGTATTGGAGGCCTTTTTGGAAGGTGGTTCAATCAGGGAGAAGGAGAAATCAGGTGATTGGGATTTTGAGGAGGTTTGCTTAGATTTGGGATTCATCTTGCTTGGATTTGTGGGTTTGATCATCTCTTCTATTACTAAGGTAGGATCTTGAGCTTTTCAATTCTAGTTTTTAGATCCCTGTCTTCTATGCATCTGGAAACTAGGATCCTGTGCTTGAACTTCTCTGTTTGTGTATTTGGTGATTCTATTGATTAAAATGATGAAAAATGTGTTCATGGATCTATTTTTGTTTTCTTTCATATTTGCATGTCACATTTGTGATTATGGGTATTAAGGGTTTCATTCTTGGGTATTGGATTCAAGAGGGTATTAGGGTTTTCAATTATATTTTTGAGTTTTCAATCTTTGGGCCTTAGGGTTTCAGATCTGTAGGGGAAAGATCTTTTGAGAGGAAGTTGGTAAAATTGTTGTTAAAATTGCATGGGAATCTCAGATTTGTAGCACCTTTCCATGGAAAGATGAAGTCCAAACTTTTACCTTGTCCTTGCCCAAAACTTTGTAAGAAAACAATGAAAAAGAGTTAATTTGCATGTTAGAAATCAAGAAAACTCTTCTTGAAAATTATTTATATTAAATTAGAAATTCTCCTTATTTTTATCATAATGCATGATGCAAAAGAAAAAGAAAATCTCTCTTATTCTATTTACATTTTTTTATTGAAAAATACCCTTATTATGTAAAATATGGCTTAATAAATTTATCGAAAGAAAGAAGAAATTAAGCCTATTAAAAAAAATATAATTCGTTCACTAGTAAAAATAAATAGATAAATAAAAATATTAATTTTATTTATAAGTACCTTTTTTATTATTATTATTTTTTAAATAATAATAATAAATAAAAGAAACTTTAAAGAAGTCTCTTTTAACAAAGAAATTAAATAAAAAAAAAAAAGGTGAAACTGCTGAAAATTCTCCACTTAAAAAAAAGATACAAGAATTTGTTTTTAAAGATTAAAACAAAAAAATAAAAACAAAAAAAAGAGAAAATCTTAAAAAATAAAATTGTGGGTGGGGGCTTGTGGCCCACCCACTTCCCTCTTTTATGGTGGAGCGCACCCCTCCCCATGCTTAAGGCATGTGAATGGTAAAGAGGAGGATTTAGTAAATAATCCTCACGTGAGAATGGGATGACATGAGGATGGGGTGGGGTAATTTCCCCCTCCCTAATTTAAAGGTATTTTTTTTATAAAAATTAAAGTTTCTTGTTTAATTTTTATTTATTAAGTTTTAGTTTAAAATTAATTTGTTTTTTTTTTAAGTTGTTATTTAATTTTTGTATGTTATTTAATTGTTTTATGTTTGTTAGTTATTAATAATAATATTATTATTTTTAAATAATGGATATTATTAATATATAAAGTTTTGTTAATATCAATTCATTTATTTATTTATTTTATATGTTTTAGTATAGGTGATTTATTTGGATTATGTATAAATAGTGTTAATATTAGAATATTAATATTAACAATTAAATATACATTTGCATTATCTTGCATGTTGTAATTATATCATACTTTTAGTAATTTATTTAAATTAATTAATTTATATACATTAATTTTATAAATTTGTCTATAGGAGCTTTAATTTGTTTTTTTTTCTTTTTTTCTTGGAAAATTAAATTATGTTTTGTTAGTAATTTAATAGATAAATGAGTTTGTATAACTAGGGTTATAAATTTGTTTATCGCCATGTTATTACTGTGTTATTTATTTAGCTCCTCTAGAAATGTGTTTTTATCATGATATTACGTGTTAATTTAGATGTTATTTTAGAATGATGTGTATAGTCCTTTCTGTTGTGAACCTTATCATGTTGGGAGTCAGTTAGGGCTTTGAGACTTGATTCGTCATGGTATCTTGCATGATTTCCAATGCATGTGTCTTATTGTTATGTTGGTTCATTTCTTTTCTGAACCTAGTATTCTAAGCTTAGGATATGTGATCCTTGAGAATGTCTCATATGGTTAGTGAGAACCAGTAGTTCCTATATGGGTAGGAACCAGTGTGAGTCGTGAGATTATTTATGATCTTAAGCTTAGGGGAGGATTAGTTAGGTGCATCTTAGGGGAGTGGCTTACAATAGGATTCTGGGGACCAAAGAGGCTAGTCCAGGGTGACCTATTGTAAGTTGTTTAAATAAGTGATAACTTAATAATAAAACTTGGGGATTACATTAAATACAAGATTAGTTAGCATGTTGAGCATCCGGGGTCCAGAGTGACCAGACCAGGGTAAAACTCAACTAGATGATGCTTGAGGGTTCAGGGTCCATAGTGACCAGTCCCGGGTAACTCAAGTATATGACCATATGATGATGCTCCCATAGCATGTAGCCTAAGTCTCCTCCATAGGTCCTGTTGTACCTTTTTATGGTTGTGTCTTGGACACTTGGTTTTGGTTTCAGTATATGATTTGCGTTGGTGTTTTGGATATCTTATGTATGTTCCTTTATCTTTGGATGGTGTACCTATGCTTTGATCTTAGATTTCTAGTTGTCTTGATCTTTCCATCTTTATGCTTTTCCTTTAGTCTTTCTCATTGTGATTAGAAAGCTTCTAGGATCTTCCTATGTGTTTCTTGATGATAGGCTTGTATACCTTTTATTGTCTTTATGTTGTATACCCATGTGAGTGGGCCTGTTATTATCTCCTTAGTACGGTGGGAGCGGACATTTGGTTCCACGCGGTCGGGTGGTAGTGATTCTTATAACCATTGAGATCCGACGGTTCTTCTTCTTGCTTGGATGATCCTTGTTGCAGTTATATCTTTTGATTCTTTTGGAGACTTGTACAGTTTCAAGAATTGTATATTTGTACCATATGTGTTTATTGGTTGACATCCTTTGGGGGATGTATCATGTTGTATTTGTCATATTTATTTAGGAGGTTTTGATCTTATCATATCAGTTGTTCTTATGTGTATGTCGTGTATCTCATTGCATTGCTTCCACATTGTTATCATTATTATTTGTAAACATTTTAAAAAAAAAATTATCCTGTTAACTCAGTGTCAAGTTTAGGTTAGTTCTCCTAGGTTCCCTGGTGGGGCATTAGACTTAACCACTGAAGCATCAAGTCTCTTAACTAATCGGGACTTAAAAGTTTTTTCTAACTGAGATTCAACATAAGGAGTATCAAAAAGTTTGATCATACAAAGTAGTATTGGATATGCCCAATTCCTATTGACAGGCCAAGAGAGTGTTTGATCAAGGTGAAGGCACTATATTTTTCCATTAGTATACTTAGAGAAAAACATGATCTACACCATCAGTTTACACAACACTGATAGAAAGGGTGTTGCACTACCCGATGACAAGGTTACCCAACAAACACTAATTAAGTGTTATCCGATGACAAAAAGGTAAAGGAAAATTGATGAGTAACAATAGTTCAACCTGACGGAACAAGAAAAGAGAGGAACCTGACAGACAAAGGAAACCCAACAAACAGTTCAAAAAAGGAACGCCGACAAACTTCAAGTTCAAACCGATGACCAAGAACCGACATTCAGTTACATCCCGCAAAAAGTGGATCTAACTTTCCACATCAAATAAATCACTGAAGTTGTATTTATAGCTTCTTGATTTACTTTTAAATCCATTATGTGTGAAAGAAGAAATGTATTTACTATTGTTTTAATTGGTTTTACTGTTTTAAAACATGCAAACTAAGGATCAAGGTCAAGTTGTAAACCTTTGATCTAAGAGTAACATTGTAATGCCTGAATTCCAAGATAGGTCAAATACTTGTATAAATAGGTGCTCAATCCATTTAGAATAGCTGTTGTTCAATGAAGATAGTAGCCACGGAGAGAAACTAGAGACCAGATAGAGAATTCACATAGAAGGATAGAAAAAGAATCAAGTCAGTTTCAAGAACAGAACAAAGGCTACTGACAAGCAGAGAAAATGTATTCATCAATCACTTAAGGTGATATTATACTTCTGAGAGATTTAATGAATCTATAATTAGCAATTATAGATTGTATGTAGTCAGGTCAACATTTGTACTCATTCTAACAAGTGTAGTACACTAATGAAATCCTTTCAAGAAAGGTGGGCTTAACCATCCTATTGTAAAATCTCATAACTGAGTGCACACTTAAATCAGTGTTGCTAAAGCTCTTAACATAGTAGATCTTAACAGGTCTCCACCTTAATACTCATAACACGGTAGATCATCATAAGTGATCAAATTGTAATCCTTAACTGGATCCCTTCCATTCTATAGATAGTGAAGTTTTGTGTGTGCCATTCCCACCGCAGTTTTTACTTCCTAACAAGATTTTTCTGCAATATCATATCTTGTGTTTTGTGTTTATCATTTTCATGAATTTTTCTATGAATGTTGCTAACAATTAAAGATTATAAATGAATAATACATACATAAGAAAGAACAATAGTAATGGTTGGTAATGCAGTAATGTATGATTACTAATAATGAATAAGGAAAGGTGTTAAAATTTTTAGAGGTACTGATTCACCCCTCCCCTCTCAGTACTACTTCCATTAATTTTAACAATTGGTATTAGAGCTAAGTCTCTTCTTGAAAAGCTTAAAGGCTTAAGAGAAAATATCATACAATGGAGAAGTACAAACTTGATAAGAACATTGAGAACAAAAATATTGAGATATAGATGTTCTATGAATAGTATAAAGAAGCTAGAATCAAGATGAGAGAGTTGCTAGATGAGAGGAAACGTATGGCTACCCAGAACAATGAAAAAGACTATCAAGAAGAAGAGATTCCAGATTTCTTTGAATCTTCAAGATCAAATGCAAGTAATACATCAGACACATCAGAAGAGAACATCATAAATCTAAAGGAGATCAATCAACATCTGACAGAATAAATAAAGATGATGCAAATCGGTCAAGAGAGCCAGATGGTAAGAATGATTGATGTGATGAGTTCTACTAGACAAGCTAAAATAAAAAGAACACTTTCTATTGATGACAGAAGGAAGATTACAAAGAAAATAGAAGAAAAGGAATTGGAAATTCAAAGACATGCTGAGCATCGCCATGATCTCATAAATCAGATTATTCTTATGAGTCAAGAAGCAAATAGAATAAATGTGGAACTCATTGAAAGAATACAGATTATCAATGAACTAAGAGAAGAAAATGAAAATCTAAAACATGAAGTTAGAATTTAGCAACAGCATAATGAGATTATAAGAAAGGCTAAAGAAAGAAATAAAAGAATGGATGACTTTCTTGAAGGACAACGAAGAGTCAACAACAACAACGGTATAGGCTTTACCAAAAATGGAGAACCATAAAATCAAGAAAGCTCAAAGAATGTCTATGAAAATATAAGACCAACGAAGCTAACATGCAAGCACTGTGGAAAGCAAGGGCACACATCAAATGTATGTAGAGGTAAAATGAAAGGTATTCCTAAATCTACATCTACATCTTCATTCATAGGATTCTATTATAAATGTAACAAGAAAGGACATAAGGCTTATGAATGTCAGAATAAGATAGAAAAGCCAAAGAAGGAAACCTACATGGACAACTAATCTCCTACATGCAAGATGAATGGGCACACATCTGAAGAATGCTAGAAAAAGAAAAAGCAAGCATGAAAGACAAAATGTAAAGAAGTTTCTTATCAACCAAAGAGAATCGGTAATCAATATGTATGGGATTACAACACTTGGAAAAACTATACAACATGTGGTAGATATGGTCACATTGCTACAAACTGCATGAGAGCATGGAACAAAAAGTCTAGAGGCTAGTTAAACCCCGAAATGACATGCTTACATTGTCATAAAGTTAGTCACCTCAAGAAATATTGCAAGGAATGATTGACAGAGTCAAGCACATATCCCAATGGAAACACCATTGAAGATATCCAAAGGGAAAGAGATAAAATGTGGAGAAAAGATTCAAGCAATGATGAAGCTGGACCAAACAATGCAAATGGTGACACCCCATCTAATGGATCTGGTGACATCACCAACCCCACTTAAGCTGAACAAGTAAGTATGGAATTGCATCACACCAATTCATATTTTACATCAGTTCCATTATAAAATTGATAGAAAGTCAAAATCTGCATAAATAAAGATGCATATTATGTTACTTGTTAAAATTTTGAGAAATCAACCCCGTCGGTAAACACTTACCAAAAAACATCTATGAACATAACGATGATCTATTTAAACTTACCAGAAATTGTCAGTCAAACTCATAAAATGGCTAAATTGCCAATGTAACCCGACGCCCGTCGGTAAGAAAGCAAAGTTTAGAAATTGTCATGATAGAATACCGATATCTGTGGGTAAAAGAAAAATGGTTAACAACTGCCCAAAGAATCATGTCATCACCGACGATGATTTGAAAAGTCTGCCCAATGAAACCCGTATTCATGTCCTGATGAGTCATTGAGCATTTAATGAAAAGACTTAGTCAAGGTCTATAAATAGTCGATGAAACAACTTCACTTTTCACCCATAATTTGAAGAGAAAGAAGAGCAAAAAAAAAGTGATTAAAGAGAAGAAAGCAGAAGCATCCACGGATCGATTCAACACATAGAAAATAGATCTTTCATAACTATTGCGAATTGAAGTAAGTACCAAAGGCACCGAATGATCTCTATCATTGTTTTATCAAGAAAGCCCTAATTTCTATAATACCATAAAAACTTGAAATACAATGGGAACCACCTCAACAACCCCTAAAATAAAGAATGATAAGAGGAATGTGATGAAGTTGATCAAGAATAGTACATGTGTAGAGCTGAAGTATAAAATCTACCCAGAAATTGCATCAAAACCTGATGAAACCGGCGCGTTTTCAAAAATTTCACCTAGGGTTTTGCTCATAGAAGATGTTAGGTCTTATATTCACTGCAAGATCACTGAGATAGGTGATCTTGATATGGATGAAGCTTATAAGAAGATATGTGATGCCGAAGGAAAACTAAAGGAAGAACATAAACACTTGGAGGTAAAAGGGTTAACTAATACCCTACATTTTCCTAGGGAATTCAAAACATAATGGATAAGGTAAGTCTTGAGTAGAATGCATGACAACAAGCTATGGCTAGACCAACCCAAACAAATAACCAAGGATGTTCTTTATGTTGTCACTGGTTATCCAATAACTAACAAGCCTAGGGCACACAAGCATCCATCAATGAAAGAAGTTGAAAAACTCACCAATGCAGAAGGAGACAACAGAGGTCTCGAAGTAAAAAAAAACACTGATGAAGAACTCAAATTTGGTGCATGTGTAGTTGGGTACAAATTTTTTCAAGCTAGAAAATTGAACAACATTTCTAATACATCAGTAAGAATAGCTTACAAGATAGTAACCAAAGGAATTCAGATGGATCTGTGTGAGATTCTATTAAAACAACTTGATAAAAATATGATCAAAAGTAGGTCTACAAAGACCAATACATGTAAGTTCGGCTCACTTATCATGTGCATCTTTTTCTATTTTCAAGAATACTTTCCTTCAGTAAGAAAAGTAGTATGGGACACTACCAAACCGGTGACCCAACACATTAGTGAACTAATTAAGTCACTAGGAGACAATTTTGAGTCTGTTATGTCTATTTACTTCCTTGAGTTCAAGGAAAAGATGATGGGGAGGAATAGGATTCCCAGACAACTAGTTGAAAAACATAAAGATGAAATATGTTTTATGGCAGACACAAATTTCACCCATATCAAACCAGTTGTACCAAGAATAGCCTGGTTAGCTCCAATGGATTATCAAGCTAAAAATGCAATTGAGGCTTTAATTAATGAGCCCCTTAATAGGAAACAACCAAGGTTTGGAACATAAGAAGAGGCCAAATCAAAGATAAAACAAGGCCTATAAAGAAAAAAAGACTGTAAAAAAAAAGGAAAAAATGGTTAAGAATCTCAAGAAGATTCTATCAGTAACAGATAAGGAACCAGATCAACCAGAGTCAACTGATGAATAGTGTAATACCTACCCCTTAGACTGTTAGTCTGTGTCAGTTTCTAATCTCTTTTAGGCATTTTTATGTATGTGTGGTTATTTCAGTTGATTTTGAGGATATTTATGTATTACATTTCAGTATGTTATTGATCCATTACTATCATGTTGTATCTTTTGTGTATATGTGATTTATGGTTATTTAATGATGCTTATGTATATTTTAGGATTTCATTTCCATTATGGTTTTCTTACAATACTGACCTTAGATTTATATGCACATGGATCATTGTATATTTTGTGTTATTATTTGATGTGCTTGGTATGGTATGGGACAAATTCGTACCGACGTAGTTACTTGGTTCGGCGAGATTCACACGATAACCTGGTCTCAACCATTGTTTTCCATATTATATATATGCACATATGTTCGTCTTTGTGATGACAGGTTTGTAGGTACCAGGATACATCTTCCCTGAATTGGCAGGAGTACTGAGCATGTCCTATCACATTAATCTCAATGGTAAGAGAGGGGAGATAGTTTCCAGGTCCAAATTCTATCCTAAACCTAATTGTCCTAATTAGTAAATAAGCTTTTATGCTTAATTAAATAATTAAATATTGATTTGCATGGATAATTGTGATTTAAATATTTAAGTTATTTAAATTAATATTTTATTAATTACATGTGCAAGATTTGGTTGAAAAAATATTTTCAAAATCAAGAGATCTCAACTTGATTTTAGGAGTCAAAGTTGAGTTGTGCAAGTAATTAGATATTTTTAATTATTAATTGTTATTTTCTTTCAATTTTCGGTAGAGTCCTTTTTAGGAGTTAACTGAATGTGTTGTCATGAGGGTTTGCATGATTAGGGGAAGTTGATCCTCTTTAGGGGGATTCTTCTCTCATTTGAGACATAATAGGTTTTTGGGAGTATTTTTGGAGAGTTTTGGTGTGTGCTTGGTTTTGGAGCATAATTTGGGAATTCTTCTTACTTGGATTTTTGCATTGTGTATTCCTCATCAGTTATTGAGGTAGGGTGTTGTTCATGTCAATTCTAGCTTTCGGATCCCCATCTTTCATGCATCCGAAAAGCTAAGATCCTTTATGTGGTCATTCCTTGCTTGTTTAATTTGTGTTTTGATGATTTCAATTAGAAAATGTGTTTTTAGATCAATTTGGTGTTTTTATTGAAGCTTGCATGTCAGATTTGTGTTTGTGGGCATAAAGGGTTTCTAGTTTGAATATATTGTTGAAATGGGTATTTCTAGAAACTTAGATCCTTAATTTTTGAGGAAAAATATATATATTAACCTAGTACGGAGATGCTGTCAAAATTTCATTGAAAAATTCTTCCTACAACTTCTAGAAAATAAAAAATTAAATCACCCTATAGTTAGAACTATATTTGAGCAAAAATAAATATTTCCCTTGCAAATGCTTTCTTGGAAAAAAGCAATTAAACAAAAAAAAAACTAAGCTCTCTGTGAAAAAATATACAGAGTTAAATTAAAGCACTAGTAAAAAAAAAAAATATAGCAAAAGACAAAAATTTAAAAGTCTTTTTTGAAATTCTATTTTTCAAAATTCCTTTATTAAAAAAAAAATATAAATAAGTTTTCTTTTTTTTATGGAAAATGCATTGTTTAAATTTCTTATAACAAAAATTTGTTTTAAATTTTTATTTTTTTTAGTTTTGGGCAGGTGGGAGCCACCACCTCCCCCAGACCCATGGTAGCAAGGCTGGCCGCGGCGCGGCAGCCGAGGTGCCAGCACGGTAGCCAGAGCTACCGGTACGACAACCAAGATGCCGACCGGGCCAGAGCCTCTGCGGCCCTTCCTTAAAGGAAGGAGCCCGTGGG
>MU226501.1:2578002-2594625 GCA_018584345.1 Thuja plicata | reverse complement strand
GGGTCCACGGAACCCCCCCCCCCCCCAATTTGTAGTTTTTTTTATAATTTTATAATTTATTTTTAGTTATCTTAGGTAATTTTAATGTTTTATTTCATTTTAATTAAATTATTTTATAATTAATTTATTTTAAAATTTAAATTAATTTATTATTAATATTTAAAATGGTTTATATTTAACTTTTAAATTGGTTTAGTATTAATATTTAAACATGTTTAATATTAAATATTTAAATCAGTTTATTATTAACATATAAATTAGTTTAATACTAATAATTAAATTAGTTTATTGATTAATTTTAAATTAGTTTTAAAATTAATTTCTATTTAGTTTTATGTTCATGAGGATTTTAATTAGGAATGAGATTATGAGATTAATTAATAATGTGATTAATGTTATAGGTATATAAGACATTTTTGTTTACCATTGCTATTAATTAATCATTATTAATCATTAGATCCTATGGTGCTAATTGGGTTAATTAAAGATGTTATTGGACGATGTAGATTGATGTTTAAGGGCACCTAGGAGTTTTATAATTTTGTAATTATAACTAAAATTGGTAATTATTTCTTAGATGTATTTTATAAGTTGTTTTTATAAATAGATCTATAGGAAATGTTAACGTTTTGCCAAATGTGGAATATTGAATTACTTCTAGATAGTAATTTTAGTGAATAAATGAATTTGCATGATTAGAGATTATAAATTTGTTTGTTCTTATGTTAACAGTATATTTAATTTAATGCTTTCCAAAAATGAAGTTATTATTCTATGAAGTGTCTGGGTTGCGTGATTAATTAAATTTGTGTATTCTTTTATGTAATCATGTTTCGGGTATCTATTGGGCTAGATGACCCTAGGACTTAAAATCAGAGGTTTTGGGATGGTACTTTTTGTATAAGGTTATTATGGTGTCAGTTTGTGTTTATATGATGATGTCATGGTCTTGATTTCCTAAACCCAACCTGATTAAGATATGATGTATTGTTTGGTCCTATGAGGACACTGTTGATGTTTTAGGGTTATTGAGAACCTATGTGCACCTAAATGTACAGGATGCAATTTGACTTATGATTTATCCCTACGATACTCTTTTATGAATCTAGGGTAGGTAATCCTAGTTGTATGATAGGAGGTGGCTTGCAATAAGTACCAGAGCCCACAAGTGGCTGCTAGGGTTTGCTTATTGTAAGTATTGGTAACAAGTGATAACATAATGAATTAATTAGGATGCACTAGATTAAACTAATAAGATTAATGCCTCACCCATGCTTGAGCGCTAGTATAGGCTAAGATGGAGGATGAGATGATGGTTTCCCCCTTTCAAGGTGCGGGTTCGGGCATCATTAGTGATCTTGTCTGTTTATAAGGTCATTTATGCCATGTATAGTCACTTGGGTGCCGAAATCCATTAAGGGATTGTGAGGACTTAACTCAAGGATGCGACATACATGATGACACCTTCCACTATACAACTTAGGTTATCCTATGTGTGTTAGTACCTCTAGTGTTGTTTAGTATTCCTTGTTATGGTTTAGAGTTCTTCTAGGAGCTTCCTTTGCATTTGAGTATGAGGTCATGTGTACCTTGTTTGCATTCGTGTTGTATACCCCATGTGATGGGCTAGTTACTTTCTCCTCAGCATAGTGGGAGTGGACCTTTGGTTTCACATGGTTGGGTGGTAGTGATTCTTATTACCATTGAGATTCTGACGAATTATTCTTCATGCTTGGATGTTCCTTGTTACAGTTTCATCATCCTAGTCTTTTGGAGACTTGATCAATTACTTGAGTTGTGTATTTGTACCATATGTATATATTGGTTATCATCCCTGGAGGATGCATTGTATTATTTATTATGTATTATTACATACCCTATGATTTGTGTAGTGGATGTTGATTAGGTAATATACCTTATGGTATCAAATGTATATGTAATCTTTTATTATGGGATGTATGTTATTGGTTTCAGATTATGTAACCTTTATGTTAGTTCTTATATTTGTTAATCATAGATTCTTTTGCTTAAGTAATTCTACGTCAAGGAACCCTTGAGAAATGTTAATCATGTATGTGTTGTATTTCATGTATGTCATGTACTTCATTGTGTGGCTTCTGCATTGTTATTATTATTGTTTGTAAACATTTACAAAAAAATTATTTCTTAAACTTAGTGTCATGTTTAGGTTAAGTTCTCTTGGGTTCCCCGGCGGGGCATTACAAATAGGGAACCATTAGTGAGGAACAAGAATTAAAGATATCAGATTCTGAAAAGATTGAATCTGATACACCTCCACCTCCTACAAAGAAGTAGAGGACAAGTAGTCAAAATGCTACAACTTATACAACACCCCTCAAGAAAGGTCAAGTAAGGATCTACATAAGGAAGCATCTAGCTAAGAGAATAAGGAAAAAAATTATCAAAACAACACCTCCAAAGAAGAGGAACTGATTGGTTAGGACAAAGGCCAACATAGATGACACTAAAGATGATGATCTTGATGTAGAAAAGAAGAACTTCAGAAATTAGACAGTGGATGAAGCTTCCAGATCCATTGCTACACATGGCACAATGACTGATAAGAAGATTAGACAATGAGATACACTAAACCCAGAGGATCAGAATAAGATACAAGAGGCAGTCTTAAAGTCAATGATTAAAGAACAAATATGCACCTACAAAATTTTTCAATCAAATAACTAACGAGCTAGGTAAAAGGATATACCAATAATGGTCATATGCCCTACAAACAGAGAGAGAAGAAAGGGAAAGGTTACTTGTGAGACTGATGCCTCCTGAATCTAAAGTTGAAGAGATCAAAGAAATACTTAAAAAGCACTCAGGAAAATATGTTGCAAAGATAAGAGGTTACAAAGTGTTAGAAAAAAAGTTCATTGATCTAGATACTATGACTAAACATAAATGGAGACAACTCCTAGATCTACCGACAGAGTCAACAAGTGGTGAGAATCAATTACTTCTCACCAACACAGCTCACAGAGAGGAGATAGAAAATGCAAGTCCTCAACACATTTCTCTGGACAATACTGAAAGTGATAATGAGCCTATTATTGTAGACATAGTCATGGATGATATTATCCAAGATATCACTAACTATGATGCTTACAAAGATTCGCAGAAGAAAGATGATTTCATATTTATCACACTTAAGGATCAAGAACAACAAAAAATATTGAAGACATCAAATGGTACAATAATTGATGTTAGTGATGAACAAGTACAAGACACTTTAGTCTTGGACTCAAAAGAACCAGATCTTGCAAAAGAGACACAAAAAGATGAGGATGTCACTACTGACAAGGCTTAAATGGATGAGTAGGACACCACTATTGACAAAGCCAAATCTACAAATCAAAGTAACATGCATGTCTTAATGAAGGAAATAAACATACTAGAGGGCAATGATGGATCTACTGAAAAAGGAAACAAGCACACCCGAGGACAAGGGTGATGGAGAAGCTAAAGAAACCAATGATACAACTATAGAGAAAGCTGCAACCGATGATTAGAAAGATACTTCTAGTGATCAGAATAAGAAGGAAACTCAAAACAAAATAGGGGACAAACCAACAGAGAAAGGTGAAGAAGAAAAGAAGGATGAGTTGGAGAAGAAATTAGAAGCACATTCTGCAGAAACACCCAAAGTTAATGAAGAGACGTCATCACATAATCAATAGGTGTCACCTAAGTAGAAGACACAAGAAGCATCTTCTACAAAGCCCTCACCAAGTAATTCATAAATAAAAAATGAACAAGCTATGGTAGTTCATACATCTACATCCCCTCAAATCTCAAAGAAGAAGAAAGGAAAGAATAAGAATCCAGTAACTCTAGATGAAATCATTAAGATTCTAGTCTATGATCCAATATCATTGGATCCAACTACATTGACAAAATATGCTAAGCTCTGTGAGAGAAAATCTATTCAAGAAAAAATGAAGAGAGCAGAAAAAGAGGCCAAGGTATGAGAAGAAGCAAGAGAAATACTTCAACAGATTGTACCTGATATAGATATTGCTCAAAAATCTCCAATGCTTGATCAACTGTTCATACTCATAGTTGCAATAACATCCAAAAATATTGATGCTGAGAAGGCTATGGAAGAGAGACTTGAACAAAAGTATGAGTTCAAGCTAGCCAAGAAAATAAGCCAGGAAGTGACACTGAAAAAGGTCAAGCTATCTGAATTGGTAAGTACAATTGATCTAATTATATCAGAAGCTATCACCTTAATATAGAAATTGTTCACTTTAGATCAACTCACTCAGGAGTATACTGACAAGATAGAAAAAATTGATGCTGATCTTCAGTCCAGTGCACAAAGTCTCACCACCACTAAGGAAGCACTTAAATTGCACAATGAACAAATCATACAGGCTAGAAAACAAAGACAAGACATAGAATTTTCAGAGATGAAGTACAGAGATGAGGTAAATGAGCTCCAAGCTAAGCTCTTACCTACACTTACACTCCTACAACAAAATATGACACAGGAAAATACACTAATTGCCACCCTAGAAATATCTGTCCTAGACAACATTTATGATATGCAAGCAAGGCAAGAGCTACAACACATGGCACTAGAATAGATGAAATAAAAATGGGAGAAAATTCTTGAAGATATCAAAACAACCCATTCTAACATATTTGACACATTGTAAGATGCACATTTTTGTCACAAGTTTGGCATATTATAAGCTGTACATTTTTGTCATCAGTATCAAAGAAAGGGGGAATTGGATATGTTCATTCACCTCAGTTAAAAGGAGGAAATAATATGTATAGTAAAATAAAGGGGAAATAATGTACATATAGAGAATGAATAGTATACATGTACATATACATACACTATACCGATGCATATAGTCAGGGGGAATCATATGATGACAATGATATAGACATGGTGTACATACTAAACACTTTAGTATTATGCACATATCTATTTTTGATACTAATGTCAAAGGGGGAGATTGAAGGCATTATATTTTTCCATTAGTATACTTAGATAAAAACATGATCGGCACCATCAGTTTACACAACATCGATAGATAGGGCACTGCACTATGCAATGACAAGGTTACCCGACAAACACTGATTAAGTGTTATCCGATGACAAAAAGGTAAAGGAAACCCGATGAGTAACAATAGTGCAACCTGACAGAACAAGAAAAGAGAGGAACCCAATAGACAAAGGGAACCCAAAAAATATTTCAACAAAGGAACACCGACAGACTTCAAGTTCAAAATGAAGACCAAAAACCGACTGTCAGTTACATGCTGCAGAAACTGGATCTGACTTTCCATGTCAAATAAATCACTGAAGTTGTATTTATAGCTTCTTGATTTATTTTTAAATCCATTATGTGCAGAGGAAGAAATATATTTACTATTGTTTTAATTTGTTTTACTATTTAAAAACATGCAAACTAAGGATCAAGGTCATGTTGGAAACCTTGGATCTAAGAGTTAACATTGTAATGCATGAATTCAAAGATAGGTCAAATACTTGTATAAATAGGTGTTCAATCCATTAAGAATAGTTGTTGTTCATTGAAGATAGTAGCCACAGAGAGAAACTAGAGACCAGATAGAGAATTCATGCAGAAGGACAGAAAAATAATCAAGTCAGTTTCATGAATAGAACAAAGGCTACCAACAAGCAGAGAAAAGGTATTCATCAATCACTTAAGGTGACATTATACTTCTGAGACCTTGAATGGATCTATAATAAAAAATTATAGATTTTATGTAGCCAAGTCAACATTTTTACTCATTCTAACAAGTGTAGTACACTAATGAAATCATTTCAAAAAGGTGGGCTTAACCGTCCTATTGTAAAATCTCATAACTGAGTGCACACTTAAATCAGTGTTGCTAAAGCTCTTAACAAAGTAGATCTTAATAGGTCTCCACCTTAATACTCCTAATAGGGTAGATCATCAGAAGTGATCAAATTGCAAGCCTTAACTGGCTCCCTTCCATTTTGGAGATAGTGAATTTTTGTGGGTGCCATCCCCACTGTAGTTTTTATTTCCTAACATGAGTTTTCTATGATATCATATCTTATGTTATGTGTTTATCATTCTCATGAATGCTTCTATGAATGTTGCAAACTATTAAATATTATAAATGAACAATACATACATAAGAAAGAACAACAGTAATGGTTGGTAATGCAGTAATGTATGATTACTAATAATGAATAAGGAAATGTGTTAAAAGTTTTAGAGGTACTGATTCACCCCTCCCCTCTCAGTACTACTTCCATTAATTCCAACACAAGGATGGTAGCATTAGATGCTAGATACTAAGTGAAAAAATATTTATTTAAATCTTCTAACAAGGTCACACCTAACATTGTATTTGTAACCTTTAACAGGGTTGGCTCTTCACCAAGCTCACTTCATAAGAGTGAAAATTTGGGTTATCGGTCCCAGTGGTTTTTTCCTTAACAAGGTTTCCACATTAAAAATCCACGTGTCATGTGTCTATGAGTAATTACTTTATTATTTTATATTTCACATAAGTAAATCTAGATTGATTGGTATACACTAGTTATTTACTATATTTTAGTAAATAGATACACTTCTTATCAATAAACATACAGTAGAAGGTTTTACAAAGCATTCCAATAAGTAGTAATTTGATATAAGTATTTCAAGGAAATCATCTTGTAGGCATGAAGATAACTAGAGGCTTATAAATGTGGTAATAATTTTTTGGGTTGATTTAAGGATTAATTTTTTAGGTCACTGATTCACCCCCCCCTCTTCTCTATTATTTTAACAATGCGGTTGAGCCATCTTCTTCCACCAATGAATACAATCTAGACATGATGATAGAGGAAAGGGTAGAATCTCTCAATCCACAAAATAAAAGAAAGAAATTCAAAAAAATGAGAAGATCTAGTGGTGAAAACCACCATGTGGCAATGCTAGACCCTAAAAAGGTAAAAATATTGGATGTTTTCAAAGGTGAAAACCCAACTGTGTCACCTAAGGAAGAGAGGTTGGATACCCTACAAGAACATGATGATGAGAGATATCCTATTCTCATAGAGACAATGGAAATGGTTAACATTGGAACCAATTTGGAACCAAGGTGGATTCACTTAGAAGCATCTTTAACACCATCAGAAATGAAGGAGTTCATCAAATTATTTCAAGCAAAGAAAATTAAATTTGCATGGTTGTATGTTGACATGCTAGGATTGGATCCTAGCTTCATAATGCACCATCTTAATGTGAGACCCAATGTCAAACCTGTAAATTAGAAGTTGAGGAAAATGCATCCCCATGTAGCTCTATTAGTTAAAGAAGAATTGAAAAAGTTACTTCAGGTTGGATTCATAAGAGTAATCGCTTATGTATATTGGATATCCAACATTGTACCAGTTACCAAACATGACAAATCCATTATACTATGCACATATTTTCAAGACCTTAACCTTTCTTGTCCTAAGGATGATTTTCCATTACCTATCATTGATGCTATAGTGGATTTAACGATGGAACATTCTATGTTCTCATTAATTGATGGATTTAGTTGATACAATCAGATTCATATTGCACATGAAAAATAAGAAAATACTTCTTTTACATGCCCTTGGGGAACTTTTTGTTGGAATGTGGTGCCCTTTGGCCTCAAAAATGCTGGAGCAACTTACCAAAGAGGAATGACCACTATATTCCATGACATGATGCATACCTTCCTAGAAGACTATGTGGATGATATCTTAGCCAAGTCACATCAAAGACAAGATCATATTCCTATACTAGAAAATATTTTCACAAGGTTGGAACAATTTAGTGTGAGATAAAACCCAAAGAAATGTGCATTTGGGGTCTAATCCGGCAAGCTCTTAGGCTACATAGTTTCAAAAAAGGCATAGAAGTGGATTCAGAGAAAGTACAAGCAATAATGGAAATGGAAACTTCCAAAAATATCAATCAAATGAGGTCACTTCAAGGAATACCTCAATCCATTAGGAGGTTCATTTCTCAATTGGCAGAAAAGTGCCATTCATTCACAAGATTTCTACATAAGGTTACCATTTGCACATGGGATGATGATTGTGAACAAGCCTTTAATTTATTGAAAAAATACTTGGTCAACCCACCTATCTTGATGCCTCCTATCAAAGGAAAACCATTATTACTATACATTTTAGAAATGGAAAGATCTCTAGGGGTTTTGTTGGCATAGGAGGATGATGAAGGAAAAGAAAGAGCTATTTACTACTTGAGTAGAACATTGATCAGGTATGAATTAAACTATAGCTTCATGGAAAGAGATTGCATAGTAGTGGTTTTTACCTCACAAAAACTAAGACATTACATGTTGATGCACAAAGTGAATTTAGTTGCAAATATTGATCCTTTAAAATATTTGCTTAGTAAAATAGCCCTAACAGGAAGAATTGCTAAATGGGTAATGGTGCTTAGTGAATTTGACATTGAGTCTATGGAAAAAAAAGCTATCAAGGGCCAAGTTATAACTGATCAATTTGCTGAAAATCCATTAGTATCTACTCATCCTATCCAAGTTGAATTTCTAAATGCAAAAATAGTCAATGTGGAAGCCAAGGGATGGAAATTGTATTTTGATGGATCCTACACTGAAAATGGTTCAGGGGCTGGAATTTTATTCACCACACCTCAAGAGTATACCATTCCAAAATCTTATAAACTATTGTTCCCATGTAAAAACAACATTGAAGAATATGAAGCTTTAGTCATAGGCATCAAAATAGATTTATAACGGAATGTCATCAAATTGCAAGTTTATGGGGATTCTCAATTGGTCATCAATCAAATTAATGTTGAATACCAAACTAAGGATGAAAAATTGATGCCATTTAAGAGAATGGTAGATGAATGGAAGAAATAATTTGCCTTAATCACATTTGAGAAAATTCAAAGGGAAAATAATAGAGTTGTAGATGCAATGGCTACCTTGGCTTCATTAATCCAAATGCCTGATAAAAATGTGAGGTACAAATTCTTGGTGGAAGAGTTGATAAAACTGGCTTTTGACCTACCTGACACCCAAATCATTTCCCTTATTGATGTACATGACTCAGCTTGGTACAGACCAATTTATTCCTATCTTAAAGACCAAGTTTTACCTATAGACCAAATCTGTGCCCAAAAATGACATTTTATAAGACAAGTAGCTCGTTATACCATCGTATCAGACATATTGTATCACAAAGGTCTTGAAGGAATGCTTCTTATGTGTCTAGAGGACTAGGAATCGAGGTTAGCTTTAAAAGATGTTCACGAGGGTATTTGTGGGTCACATTCAAGTGGATTGAATTTAGCTAAGAAAATCCTTCGTATGGGGTATTTTTTGGAAAACCTTGGAAAAAGATGCTTGTCACTTTGTCAAAGTGTGTGCAAAATGGCAATACAATGGAGGCATGATCCATGCACCTGCACAAGAATTGCATCCATTTATCAGACCATGGTTGTTTTACCAATGGGGTTTTGATCTTATTGGAATTATTTACCCACCTTCTTCCAATGGTCACAAGTATATCATCATGGAAAAAAAATATTTTACCAAGTGGATAGAGGCCATACCTCTGACAAATGCGACAGGAAAATAGATTTCAATGTTTATCCTTAATCACATCATTTGTAGATATGGTATTCCTCATGCCATCATAATGGATAATGGAAAAAATTCAAGAACAAAGATGTGGATGAAATTTGTGAAACTTTTCATATAAAACATCATTATTCATCCATTTACTATCCTCAAGGTAATGGACAAGCCAAAGCCATAAACAAGAATATTCTCAAAATCTTGAAGAGATCAGTTGAAAAATCAGGAAGAGATGGGCATGTGAAGATAAACCCAACATTGTGGGCATACAAAACTAGTATCCGAACACCTACAGGAGCTACAACATTTTTTGTTAGTTTGTGGGGCAGAAGTTGTTCTACCTTTGGAGGTTGAAATCCCATCCTTAAGAGTTTCTTTACATGGATTAGTCAATGATGAGGATTATAGGGTCACTCGACTTCAACAATTGGAATTGTTCGAGGAACATCAAACACAAGCTTATGAACATTTGAAGGTATATCGGAATAGAATCTCAAGAAACTACAACAAGCATATCAAACTGAGAACCTTTCAAGTTAGAGACTTAGTATTCAGAGAAAACCCTAAAAACCAAGAAGATAGAGAAAAGAAGGGAAAATGGGAAGTAAATTGGCTTTGACCCTTTGTAATTACTTCCTCTTTTGGAACAGGGACCTACAAGAGAAGATTGTGAGGGTGATGAGTTGCAAGAGCCTCTAAACACCATTCATTTAAAGAGGTTTCATACCTGATCAGCTAAAATATTATAGGAGGAAAGAGTATAAAACGTGTGTATCTGATGTTTTTAGCATCATTCTTTGTATATGAGAAAGTGCAAAAATCCAAAAACATGAGAAAAATCAAAATTCAAAAAAAATGGAAAAGCAGAAAATAAAAAGAAGGAAAAAATCAAGCATGAAGAAAGAAAAGACATTCAAAAATCAAAAAATTGTTATCTTGGTGAAAACCTAGCAAATAGGTGCCTTGATGATATCAAAAAAATAAGAAAAGAAAAAAAAAATTTGAAAAAGAGAAAAAATGCCTTGGTGAAAACCTAGCAATAGGCGCCTTGGTAGAAAAAAATGAAAAAAAGAGAGAGCAATAAACCCAAATGGTGAAAACCTCACAAATAGGTGTATTTTGATCCCTAAGGTCTTTCCTAGTTGAATTTGTACATAATTCCTTTTCATCCTCTTATTTGTATATCCTTCATTGCATCCGTCATTTGTGCATAGTCATAATAAAGTCTCTCAGCTGCATTGTCACATATTCAGTTTCTTTTTCCCACGTTTCACATGTTCACATTTATCACTTGGGGGAAAAGCGTTGATTTTTGGTACAAATGAAATCAGAAGTGCTACATTTTGGTCACATAACAGAAGCAAATTTTCAGAACATTAGAGGAGAGATATTGTTGAACCTTTTATGGATATCATTGTTCAAACCTAAGCATTTGATCTTATACCTTGATCCTTACACTTCATTGACCTTATTTTATCAGGATTAAAATTTGACAAACCTAAATGATCAGAATGTTTGGATTTGTATTGAAAATCTTGATACAATGCAAAAACACTTGAATTTTTTTTATGATTTTCATTGACTTTTAAAGTCATGTCTTTTTAGCTAATCGATTATGTTTCGACTATATTTGTGATGATGAAAACATGATAATTTCTTAAATTCTGTGTGACTCTTTTGAGGAGGATCCACCAACTTGCGTGAATTCATCTAAGGACATGGTCATCAAAGAACCATCGAGGACTTTCATATTAGAAGGAGGATCAACCTTTGTTTTTTTTTATGCAAAATGATACATTGGTTATTTAGATCTTCTATATCTTAATACCAAAGTCCACTTGTAACATTGAATCCGATGAAACCGGTATTCATACGAGCCCATAGTTGGTTATTCAACTAGTGAGGGTTGTACTAGTTTCTAGATAGTTACCACAAGAAATGAAATTGGTATTCATATCATCATGATGTGGTCAGTGATGCTTGTACTTGCTCCTAGTTCCACAACATTCAATGATGAAGCTATATCTCTTTTTCATTTATTTCGCAAAAGATAATGACAATTAGTTGCATTGCATTGCATTTTCATGTTAGATAAATTGCATATATTTAAAGGGTTTTTCCAAGGGGGTTAATCAATTTTTTGGGTTCAATTATCAATTATCTTTATTCAAATCAATGATGTGAGATTATCTTTTGCATTCATTCATAGAATTAATCATTAATCGTTATTCATTATATCTATAAAATTAGAAAAAAAAAAAAAAGCATTAATCATTAATCATTTTACATCCATTTTTAGAGGGCATTTAATATAAGTTGCATACATTGAAAATGAAATTCCAAAAAGATAAAGGTGCATTCATTTTTCCATTGCATTGCATAAATCATTGCATCATCATAAAATCAGAAAACCATATAGAAGTAGTGGCATAAATAATTTGCATCTATATATCCATGTCATATATAAGATAAACTGTATCCATGGCATAAATAATAGTCAATGCATCCTAGACATGATATAGATCTGCATATAGAGAAATCTCACAACATCAGAACAACATCATGGGAATCAAAGAGACCATCACATAAATGTCTATCAAACATGTCCATAACATTTGTATATCAAGATACATCATCAAAAAAATGATACATCATCAAAGTCCTAATAAAAACTACACATGATACATCAATGTATATCTAGTAGATCAATATCAATCTATCTCAAGACCTAGTAGGGGCACCTAATTCATCACATGCACCTATACCAGATCCATCACCTATCCCATTGGGATCTCTGTCACTAGATCTATCTTGTGTAGTCTTTGGTACCTGACTGGTGCTAGATACACTAGGCATTTTTTCCATCGTCATCATGAACTTCTACATCATGGTAGCCACCTGATCAATCTAACTTCTCATCGATGTCATAATAGCCTGTATGTTCCTCACATCCCATGTCAAGGCATCTATCGCCTGTGGATCCTATGGTCCAAGCAGTACCTATGGTATAATTGAAATCTATGGAGGCACCTTCTATGCTAGAATTTGTCCCTATAAAGGAGAAACCTATTGTGCATGATCCTATACCTATGGAGGAGCCTGTCTAGCAGCAACTATTTATGCCTGCCTGCCAATCCTTTGTCTCTGATTCCACCATATTGTGGTTGGTATGGGATGAACCCACTAGTACATTTGAGACCTATTTTTGACAGATATGTTCCACAATTCTGACACTACCCCATCAAGAAAGTGACACTGGTCGGTGTTGTATTTTTGGTGTTAGAATAATTAATGTCTTGTATGACCATCGTTATTGTGACCATCCTAAGTGTCATAATATGCACCAGCTATGATGGTTAACATGCCATCATTACACATTATGAGTGCTGCCATTATGAAGGGCATGTGATGGATATGTTGTCCATGCGATAACCAACTGTCAGATTATTCCATCATCTGGATGTCGCATTCGGTGCTTTGGCATCAAAAATTCTTTGAATATCATCCCCATTGTGACGGTATTGGTCATCACATTACACATCGGCTAGAATGGTCAACCTACCATTGTTACACATATTAGTGTCACAAGTATGACGGGTCTGTGATGGATATGTTGTACATGTGATGTCCATCTGTTAGATTATTCTAACATTTGTATGTCGCATGTTGTGCTTTGGCATCGGTTGTTCTCTGAATACCATCACAATTGTGATGGTATGCTATATTTAAAAAATATATATTTATTTTTGTGCATTGATGGAGTGAGACCTTAAAATATTGAGCTTCTCTTTGTTTCAAGAATAGTTTAACATTCTCTAGTTAACAGAGCCAACCACGTGAAGGTGGAAGCTTATCTGGGCCCTCTTAGGAGCTTCTTGTGACCCTTTACGGCACTTTAAGAACTCTAAGATGTATTCTTAGGGATCGTAAAGGGTCATAAAGGGTCATAAGGGGTCATAGGACACAATAGATGAGAAACATAAATGGAGGCATCATGGTCACAATTCTTTGGAGACACCACTCAATTATGTTGTCTCCAAAGAATTGTGACCATGATGCCTACATCTATGTGCCTCAACTATTGTGAGATTAAAAGTATTTTGAGGAACATGTCATGTTTATGTAGAACTGCATAGGATCGTCACCAAAGGGGGTTCTAGATTAGAGAACTCCCTTTCACTTAATAATTATGAAGCCATCAATGGTATACTAATTGTTTAGGATTGTAAGTTTCCATTGATGACTTCAAATTACCAAGCAAAAGGTATTTTCTAGTAAAAAAGACTTAGCAGCCTCCATAGCCTTTTTCTTGAATGCATTATACCCTTGATGTACTTCATGGAAATATTTTGATCGGGATTGTAGGGAAATGTAAACCAATGATTAGTAGTGTCCAAAAAAAGAGCCAAAATCACAGAAGCATAATGCATAAGTATATAAAGTTCATTAACTAGATAAGTTTTTGTAATGATGATGAGGTCATCATGATGAAGAGGCCAACGAGTTTTATTAAGAAAAAGAAAATATCCTTAACATGATGATACAGAAGTGATCAGGTTATGTGTGACATCATGCCTATGACATGTGGGTACATTATTTTAGGTAGGCCATGGTAGTATGCTAGAAGGACTTTTCATGATGGATACTCTAATACTTATGTTTCTCATAAAGTTAGGAAGAAGTAAAAATTAGTACCTTTGAGTAGTAAGGTTCATGAATTTGACTTGATGTATTTTGGAGATAGAATGCCTTTGCAAAGGAAGGATACAACAATGAGAGATACTAGTTAAAGTATGGTTAATGAGTGGAAGGAAAACAAGAAGTATAACAATCCTAATATTGAAGAACTTTTGGATTTGACTCATGTTCAAATTGGGAGAGTCAAATGTACTCTTGAAGAGAAACATTTTGTAAAAAAATTTGATAATTTATAGGGATCATTGGCACAACAACAAAAAGAGATAAAGACCAAGGGTACTTGCAGATAGAGTGCATGGAAAACATCAGCAACTTTCCAACAAAGGGCAGCAATAATTTGTTTTTGTTTCTAATAGTTGTTTGAATGCAAATGCATGTTTGAAGTGTAGAATTCCAATGACATTGGGAGATTTTATTCCCTATCATAAAATCAGGAAACATAGAAGCCAATGGAGAGATGCTTGGCATAAGGACAAGTTGGATTCTTGGGACAAGGATCATTTTAAACGTGGAGAGCATGGTGCAGGGGCACCTAGAATAAGAAAGTAACACCAAGGAACTAAGAAGACATGGGAGAACATGAAGACATATAATCCAATCAATTGGACCATTTTGGAACCAATTATGAAGTTTAAACATGAATTTTGAAGTCAAAATGTAAATGCAATGTAATAAGTCCTAAAGGACCTTATAGGCCTTAGGATCACAAATATGATGTAATGAGAAGTTAGAGTCAATATGTGTCTAAGGGTTCTTCAATAAGACTAATAAGGTCAATAGAGTCATTTTAGGGTATAGGAGTTGATAGAATAAAAGTTGTCATTCAATAAAGTCATTTTGTTAGTTTCATAATTCAAAATTTGAATGTAAACAATCACATATACAAAATGGAGGGAATTATTATTTGTAATTTTTAGGCATAAAATAATTTATCCAACCAATTAGAGTTGGTTAAAGGAGTTATAGGGAGTCTTTAAAAGGTCTAAAAGATGTCCATGATGGATATGATTTAGTATTGTACAGACTGCACACAGAATAATGAAGAAATCTATAGTTTTCAGCAAGTTTTGTGAGTTTTGGCATCCATATTGGTTTGTCTTTTTATATTTGTGGAGTATAATGTATTAATAACATAATATATTACTTATTGAAAGTATTTGGGCATCCTAAGACAACTAATATCTCAGATTTTGTTTGATACTGTTGGCAGACTCTTAGATTGGTTTACTGCTCAAGTTGACAAGGGCAGTTTGTATTCCAGTACTTTGTTATATGATAGGAGTGGAATGTATTAATATGACATGACATTTTGTAATTATTATTTTTTGATGTATGTTGAATAGATCACTATCTATATACAATAAGGAAAATTGCATCTGTATTTTTTGAATTGTTTAAAAGAATCAGGATGATCATGATCATTAATTACATCATTAAAAAAAGAAGAAATATCGGAGGAGATGAATGATTGAGAAAGAGTCTACAAAGGATAAAATCTTGTTGGATGGAGGTTTCTTGACACTCTAAAAGGATAATGACCCATATAATTTTTATGGAATAGAAATCCTTGAATGTTAAGTTAAGATAATGATTCATTAACATATAAGAAAAATACTCTATATGATCATGTACCATATGACTTTAGTGGAATAGATATCCCTCAATGTTTAATTTAAAGTCAATGATTCATCAACCTATTATCCACACTCAATATGATCAATGTCCCATATGATTTTTGTAAAATAGAAACTCCTCGAATTGTAATGCTATAGAAACTGTTTTATGTTTACTGTTAAGCCACTGATTCATTAACCTATAATCCAAACACTCGATATGATCATTGCTCATATGAATTTGGTAAAATAGATACCTCTCAATGTTTGATGTTAAGCCAATATTTAATAAATATGATCCCAATTTTAGCTAACTAAATTCCCTTAATCATTAAACTACTTAATAAAATAGCTTAAACAAAGATACCACATTTTCTTCTTAGCTTTTCTCCAACATAAGGTATTTGAATCTGATGTGATGGAAAAATAATTTTTGGAAGAGGATTTGTTATGGTATTTGATATAGGAATGAGAATAAAGGATTGAGGTATATATCTTCAGTCAAAGTTATCAAAACATATGAATCTTAGTAGACTGGACTATATAAGAAACTGTAGACACCCTAAAATGGACAGGCTTGCAACTTTACATTAAAACCCTAATTTTCATCTATTAATTAATGGTTTCTTAATCATTAATTAATCATCTTTTTTATTCTAAATTCATCTTTCTCAAATCA
>MU226501.1:2526946-2545546 GCA_018584345.1 Thuja plicata | reverse complement strand
CACACAAAATTGAGATTAGCTCTCTGGGCTGACAGGATAACACTTAAGAAGGCAACGGGTCAATCTCCTTTTGAGTTGGTGTATGGTTTACAAGTGAGATTGCCTATTAACAATTTGTTGCCCATTTTTCAATTTATAAAAGAGGAAAATTTAGATTTCTCTGACAATATGCAAAACAGAATGATGCAGCTGATTGAATTAGATGAAATGAGGAGAAATAGTCAGAGAGAAAATGTGAAGCTACAACAAAAAATTAAATATCTTTTTGACAGGAGGGCTACTGAGAGAAAGTTCCAAATTGATGATTTAGTTCTCCAATGGAATGCAAGGGCAGAGGATAAAGGCAAGCATAAGAATTTTGAGTCTTTATGGCTAGGACCGTTCATTATTGCAGAAAAATTTGGCAAAGACTCATACTTGTTGAAGAATATGGAAGGATATCTCTTTGAGTTGCCTATGCATGGGCAGTTTTTGAAGCCTTTCTTTGAGTAAAGCTTCAAAGTGCACAAGTAAGTATGTATTATATGTTCTTTTTCTACTCCCTTGTTTGTAATTTCTATACATATTTCCTTTTCTATTTTGGGGTTTTGCTCCATTGAAAGATGTGGTCTTCAACGAGAGATTCTGTGGTTCTTTGTCATAAACTTTGTTTAGCCAATCCTCATTAGAGCCACTGTTGGTTGTATTTCTTATTTTGGCAGTTTTCTTGGTTCCTTGTCTTGCTCTCTGTGCTTTGGTGTTTTCAATTCAGCCATCTCATTCTCTTTGCCTTACCTCTGTCATGTTTTCAGGTTTTCAAGTCTAAACCTAACTCAATTTGTAAAAACCCTGAAAACCCTTGGCTATCCAAGTGTTAAATGATGAAAATAAACCCTAGATCATGGTGTTCTATTTTGATGTTACTTTTCTATCGACTTAAGGCATGTGTTTTAAATTAAGTCACCTTGTCGCATTACCTTGAACGAATATTCCATAAGTCTTCCCGACTTCGCGTTTTCCTTGTGTAGCGTTGTCTCATTCAAAGTTCAGCATATTCCTTTGGCTTTACGAGACTCAGTGATTCCTTTATGTCAGGTAGTCGTAGGATAACTATGTTATAAAGATTTATGCAGAAGGGACCCACTGCTTAGTTGGGTGATTACAGGAAATTCTCAACAGTTATAAAAATGTCTTCAGACTTTGCGATCACCTTATGTCGCTCTATCGCCAAATGAATCCAGAGTTAAAAGTTAAGCTAAACCTTCAGTCACGTGGTCTTGAGATAGAACAATGGTTAAGAGATTTTAACTCAGACTTTGCGATTGACCATCTGTGGTTCGCAGTAAAGTATAGTCAGGATGTCGCCAGAACAAGATGATGACTCAGTTCTCCGTTATGCATTAAGTGAACAAATGATTGTGTGACATCTATCATAAGGTGGGTGGACGTTAAAGAATTATAACATGGTCTCCAGAAGTGAAAGATGGACTCAGCGACAACAAGACTAAGTACTTTCCCTTCAGTCGCGGTATTTGAGAAAGATTTAAGGGTATGCATGAACATATAGCGATTAAGCGACGACCGTAGGATAAAGAGATCAGAGGATCTGACGGTGGTCATAAAGTCTGAGAAGAAAAGTGCCCCAAGGGAAAATTCCTCCCGACTTGGAAATTAAGGTATGTCCCAGTCGTCAGAAGGGGAAAAGGGGCGCATATAACTTGTTATGGTAAAATTGAATGCTCAGGACTTATATCCCGCGATTGGGCGACTAAGGTTGTCGCATAGTCTTGAGATAAAATTAAACACTCAGAGAAAAGGAGTTAATCATAAAGGTTAAGGGCAACGGTTAGTCGCAAGGTCTCAGAATGAATGATGAGTTACTCTTAACTTTGTGCGACTCTGATTTCAGTTGTGTCGCATGATCGCCAGATCGTGACTTGGGTCAGCCAAAGGTAGGAATACGCATTGTCGCCATATCTCAAGATGAAACCATGGGTTAGTGACAGAGGCCCGTGAAAAATAGACTTAATGTAGTCGCGTAGTCGCCTGATCCCAAAATCTAAAAAATGGCGACAGTTTTTTGATGTGACAGTGTGAATCGCTCAGTAACCAATCAGAGGCTTGTATTTTGATCACTGTGCAAAAAGAGTAGCTGAGATGTAAGATAGATAATGAATCATAGTGTGACATGTTAGCTCTTTTAAATGTTATATGATTGTTCCGAGGATTCATTTTTGAAAATTTGATTTTTTGTCAAGCTCAGAAACTACGGCTAGGTTTTCATTCAAGTTCACAGCATGTCAAATTAATGACAGAACTAATGTTTCTAAATTATGAACTATGTACTCTAAATGATGGCTATAAGGATTTGATGGTGCATTCATTTAAATTCACCATGCTTTTAGTTTTCAGAGCCCAAGTTGCTAAGTTTTCAGAAAGAAAAGATACAGAGCTCAAATTGCAAAGTTGATCAAAGAGTTCTAAATTTTAGGAAATTGTGCACAGGATAGTCAGCTGATATCTGAGATAGATTTGTTTCAATATCAGTAAGGAGTAAGAGATTTAGGGTGTTGCAAGTATGATCAGGGCTATGATTGTTGCTTCAACAAGTAGAGGGAGTGAAGAGGAACAGAAAGGAAAGCCAAGTTTCTCTGATGAGTTTCTCCGTCTCCTACCTGGTTCAACGCAGAATAAGAAGGCTAATGCTAATGTTCTCCTTGATGAGTACAAGGACATTTGAGATGCTGTGACTCTAGGCACAACATGTTTCTCCCTTTTCAATTACTTCTATAAAAATTATGATAAGCCCATCCCAGTATCAAACCCTTGGACATGTGGTTTAGCTAGATTGCTTGTTCCTGATGTCTTCCTAGATGTAGACCTATTTTTAGACCTAGCCAATCACTATAATGTCTTGGTAAAGACCATCAAAAGGGATGATGGCACTACCCTGCTAATATTAAATAGGAATTCATTCATGCAAGCCTTTGGCTTATTCAGCACCATGTCTACTAAAATTGACATGACAAAGCAAGGGAAGAGGTATAGTTCAAAGCCTGCTATTGCAAAAGGCTTATTGCAGAAACACATGTTGAAAGAAGTGAGAAAATACTTAGATCCAATGGCTGAGCCAAATCCATATTATTATAAGGATCTACACTTCTATATTAAGTATATCTCCTATGCCCTATGTAGAGTACTAGGGATAGATGGAGATGTAGAGAAAATCAATGCTGACATCTTAATGATGGTACTAGACTTGCCAGAGGTGCATTCAAGCACCAGCTATGACTATATTTAGCATATCATAGATGAAATGCATGAGGATTTCACCGCAACCCAGAAAAGACTAAAGAATCCCAAGGAGAAGGAGCCTAAATTTTTGCATTACTCAGTCCTAATGCATCTCCTTTTATACTTCAATTTTGTAATCATGGATGTCAATAATTTAACTCCTCAGAGATTCTATCAAACAACACTGGATCCTATCCAATTTTGGGTAAGGGTTTGGAATTACACTTTGAGGGAGTGTGACTACTATACTTTTTAGAATTGGATTGTGTATCCAATTGTACAGAGTTTGGGAACAAGCAATACTAGAGTCCCATTGAAGATCATACAACTGCTCAGGCCCTGTGATTATATAGATAGTTGGCCTGGAAAACATAATTGGGGTGATTTCTTCTTGGAGGAGAATTATACCATTATCAGAGTATATGGGTGTATTCACCCACCTCATTTATTACCATATCATGTGCTTGCAAGAGTGGCTGCAATAGAATTCATATGGAAGTTATTGTTAAGAGATAATGAGCACTTTGCACCGCACAAAAAGGGGACTATAAACCCTAGGCAATTTAAAATTTCCAACTTTACAATTGGCAAGAATGCCATTGATGAAGTGGGTCAATGGTTGGATAAATACAGGATGGGGGCAGCACCTTATAGATACATTGATCCAGAGGGCTTCATGGCAGGGGTTAGGAAATTGTATACACCTACCATCCCCAATACAAATGTTCACTGTGAGTGTATTGAAGAAGATGCAACAAGGAACATCTTGGATGAAGATGACATCCATACTAGAAGACTGAGAATCCAGGAGTTGCTGAAACTGGATAGGCAAATAAAAAGAAATGGGTTGTGTTTTGGGGGTTTTTACCCTAACCTCCCATATTTTGATAGAATCAAGGCCATGATAGAAAACTATTATGTGCTTGTAGAGAAACTGGATACGGTCCTAGATAAAAAAGGTGCTCAAACACCTGAGCACTCAGAATCAAAATATGATAGTGGCAGTGACAGTGATTATGCACGTCCTCCCATGTATCCTTCACCACAACAAGCCTCAGAGCAAGAAATGGCTGAGATTCCACAATTGTAGGGAGCAGAGGGTCACATTATAGATCTGACAGTTTCCACCCAGCCTGATGATATAGAGGAGCCTGCTGCAAAGAGGTAGAAATTGGAATTAGGGCAGCCTTCAATGGAGGGAAAAAGTAAGAAAAAAGACAAGGCTAAGGCCTTAGTACCTGGCACTAGGTTATATAACCATAACCTAAGAAAAGCAATCAGGGAAGGCAATAAGCAACGGCCTGACCTAAAAGATGAAGTTGAGATACCACTTAAGGCCTATGTTGATGAAAGATTGCTTCATCAGCAAACATTTCTAGATGATGATAGCTTTATAAAAATAGAGGAGTTTAAAGACTTCCTGATTTGGCATAAGACAGAGCAGCTCAGATCCCAGTTGACTGTGGATGGGAAAGAGACAATAACAAAGGAAGCCCTAATGGATTTACAAAATTATGATCCTAAAAATGAGAATATTTCACCCAAGGATGCCAGGAAGATGGTCCTGGGAAGTGGAATATTATTGGTTGAGGGATGGGATTCGGCATCTTCTTTCATCATAGACCAAATTAGAAAATAGCCAGATCTCAAAATGGCTAGCAAGGTTCAGATGGGAGATATGATAAAAGGATTTGGGTATAGCCCAAAATCTCATGCTTTTGCAATGTGGAGCTTGAACCCAAAAGAACAAAAGCCCCAGTTAGTAAATATTCAATAAAATATGGTGGGCAATCAGATGGTGTGGTCTGTACAAAATACAAGGGACTTAGAAATCCCCCAAATTATGACACACTAGGCTCAACTGAATGAAGACAAGACTAAACAATTGTCTGAGAGGTATAGTACTTTGCTGGAAGAAACAAGTGCATTGTCTAAGGAAAGAGATATGCACCACATACAATAGTACCAGCAAGATCAGTTAATCAAGACATTAACAGAAGAATTAGAGACAAAGCCTGAGGTGGTATATGTACCTGCACAACCACCACCAATGCAAATTGAAGATAAGCCTAAATCAGAGGAGGCTATGGAACAAAAGGTGGATGAAGAAAAGGGAAATGCGATAGCTTTGAAGGCATTGAAAGGCATACTACAACATAGAATTGAGATTCTAAAAGACAAAACTGATGTTGTATTCAATACATACAATAAATTTCCAGCATTGCATACTGAGGTAATGGGGTACCTCGCTATTCTAAACCCTTACTTTACTAAGTGGTCTACTAGGGAAAATTTATTTGAGAAATTTTCATCTTTACAAGCCATAAGACCAGATTTTCCTGAAATAGTAAATGAACTGGGAGATGAGATTAAAAGAGTCAATATTGCTCTCTCATTTTTCAAAGGAAAATTCAACCAGATAGAGGTTAAATTGAGCCTCTTCTCAAATGATTTTAATAAGTTTATTCCTTCCTTAAGGGGAGATGATGACCAAGTAAAGGTTGTAGATGCTTGGAAGAGTGATTTTGACACCAAGATGCCTAATGAAGATGCATTTCTTTTAGAAGCAGATGTTGATATAGAGGGATTCAATAAAATATTGGATGAAGCCTTCAAAGCAAAGACTAATATCAACAAATTCCTACTTGATGTTAAAAACATCACTGATGCTAGATGGGACAGACAAAAGGTGCAAGTACAGAGTACTCAGGACTTCAAGTGGCCATTGGACAATGAAGTGAAAGCTTGGGAGGTTATGACTACACCCAAGAAAAAGAAGCCTGTAGTAGAAGAAGAAATCTTGGACGATGAGTAAGGTGAACACTTGGCACTTTACTGTTCAAGACAAGAGGGATAGTTATTAAAAAAGGAGAATGTAGGTGAGTAGGAAAGCACAGCTATCTGGACTCAACATAACTACTACTAGCTACCATCTACAAATCTGATTGCAGTCACCAGATCGGGAGAAGAACAAGAGATATTTGTTTTTATCTTTTTGACTTGGTCTTTTCACCGCTTCTTCTCTCTCTTTCTTTTTGTCTCTCTTGTAACTTTAGGGTTAGGTTTTCTATGACCATCCGAAGCTTGTTACATCCTTAAGGGATTCCAAGATGGTCAAAAACCTATATATAGAAAAAGAGTTGTAATTGTAAAGGGTCTTTTGATGTTGGAATTTTTTGGAGAAGAGAAAATATATTGTAGAATTCAGATATTCTAAATTTTTGTTTATCTTTTGAAGTTGCAAGATCTTTCATGTATGGATGCTGGATCATATAAATAAAATACGGTGCAATTTTACTCTCTTCAATTGCTATCTCTTTATTCTCTATGTATGCTCTTTTATGTTAAGTTTGCAAGGCATTCTGAAGCATTTTGGTTATTAGGTAACTATCTAATTGCTTGCAAGTTTCTTTTAAGGAAAGAACTAAGTTTTGTGAGTAGTTTCAGGGAGCACACTGCTTTGTTTAAGGGTTTGATACAATTGTTTAGAGGTAACAGGGTAATTTGTAAGGAAACTTATCTGAATTGCATGTAGGTTGTAAGGCAACTTACTGTATTTTGTTTCTATGAAATCTTAGTTTATTTAACTCTGTAGCCCAAAGGATAGGCATTGGTTCAGAAATTAGTCTGATAACCTATTATTGTCCAAGTTATTTCAAGGTATCAGAACCAAATTTAATCAAAATATTCTTGTTACTAAGAACAAAAAAACTGAACTTAGTAAGGACCTATGTCAGCAAGACAGTGTCCATTTTAGTGATTCCTTGGAGAGTGAATCATTAGGTTATCCCTCCTATAGTAAAAGGAAGAAGGATGAAAATCCTTGTATCACTAGTTTTTGCTATATTTAAGATCATGGTTTGTATGGTTAAATCTTGCATCTAGGTATGCTTGGTCATTTGCAAGGTGATTTATCAATTGGTTTAACAATGATACATAGCAAATCAGTATCCACACCATAACATACTGTATAAACAACAATCATAAAAGGTAAAACCTGCCTGAGTATATGTGGAGCTCAAAAATGAAGAAGGACCTTATCCAGTCCTTAGAAATTAGGCTTTTCTTGTCTCTGAATTAGTATTAGAAGGTATGGTGTTCAAATAGTTATTTCAAGCACTGTGGTTCATACAAGAAAAATCCCTAACAACTCGCAGAGACATTGTAGTTCTGGTTGAACTTTAAAACTAGTCTTTTAAAGGATGATAGAATTGGTTACACAACCCCTTTCTAGGGTAGAGTCCCCAGATAGTGTCTCCATTGGCTACCACCCAATTAGGTGAACACGGATGAGATCCTAATTATATTCTACCTAGAAATAAGTTATACATAGACCTCCTCATTAGGTTACCTACTCAACGGTTCATAACTACGATGGAGAACCAATTCTTGTTAGATATTAAGGTAATATCCATGATCCCAAGCCTACAAGATTTATAATTGTATGAGAGGAGATACATATTACCTAATTCTATGACCACTTATCTTAAACTCTAACATATTAGTATACCATGTATATAATTTAATCATATCATGCCTTCCTAATGTATACATTGAACTACTAATATCAATGTCTATTAAACCCGAACTTGACAAGTTGTAAAAGTGTAATTATACTAACCTCACTACTCAAATTGACTAACAATTAAACTACCAAAATATACCTTTAAAAATAATAGTAACTATAATAATTTTATTATTACAACATCGAGACATAAACATCAGTCATTATCAAATAAGTTTCATATTAAATGAGAATCATTTCTTTTTTGACTTTTTATTTTGTCTGCTTCCCTATATTCTTGCAGAGGCATATCCATCTCGGCATCATCATTTCTTCTCACTCATGCATGTGATCTCATTGTCCTTTGCAAAGGTGGGTCCTCTACAATAACAAATAAAAGGGTTAAATTAAAAATATATTATCATAATTGGGGTTAATTTAAAAATATATTATCATAATTGTTATAAGAATTTTAGTACTTTAAAAAACATAAACATGATGCTCTTTACCTTGTGCAACCACATCTTCTTTCCTGGCAGCTTGAACCTCAACACGCTCATCGGGAATCTCTACATCCCTTGCAACTGCAATACACATTTTTTTATTAATCCTAACACATTATAATAAAAAATAATTATTACTATGCCAAATTCAATTTAAAATGTTTACTTGTGTTAATAAATCAATAATCAAAATTAGAATAGAAAATGTATACCTTGAGTACTACAATGCACATCCAAATCAACGCCTTCGTTATGCTCGGATGGTGTTTCAGGATCGGAAGGCTACATTCCAATGTAAATAGTTAGTGCATTTATCGACAATATAAACATATAAATACAAGACAAATACTGAGAAATCTTAATTATTCAATTTAATACATATAAATATATTCACTTTAAAGTATTAAACAAATATATAATCATTATTTCCTTACTTAAAATAAATATATTCACTTTATGTTGGAACTTAACATCAAATATAGTAATTGGTAAAGTATTCAACTTGAAATAAAAATGAATTGGCTTATTTACCTATTCAAGAGATCCACCAGAAGAACCTTGCACACTCATTGATTGGAATCATTCAGCCACGACTGTATAGCCTTCTTTCTAGCCTACTTTCTTGTCCTGTTCTGAAATCTTTTGTTTGAACTCCAAGCCCTCCATTTTTATTGTAGTGAATTTCATCAAAACTAAATTGATTATAATTATAAATATTTCCATACAGTTTTTCATTTACTATTACATATAATTCATGTAGCAAGTTTTGAATATCCACCCGAGCCGAGCTTGTGTGTCCCATGATTTAGTTTTCTTTCTTCTTTTTCCTTTGATGTGTCAAGAAACCTATGTGATGTTTGAAATATGTTAGATCGCATAAGTACAAAGAGTAAATAGTACATAATTTCATTATTAACATTATCACATACCTTCTTTCCTTGGGTAATACTATTTGTCCACCATGTATTGCACTTCTCTCAAGTGCATCCCTTTTAAGATTATCCCACTCGTTAATAGGAACATAGGGGGGCCGCTCATAATAAGGGTTGCATTCTGTTTGGGACCTGTAGTTGTCCCTAATATACTTTAAAGTTTGGCCCACTTTCTCAAGGAGCCTAAGTCTTTGAAAGACATTAGCTCCAAAAAATTTTATCATTGAGTCAATGAGTTTATCCTTTAACTCTTTATCATGTGATTGCCACCTTTTAAGAAAAAAATCTGTTAGATTCATAAATGAAGTGAAGCTACATTTTAATATACTTGAAGAAAGGGATGAAAGGAAATCTTATCTAGCAATGAAATCAAAATATGATACCATGTGCGTATCGTTGACTCAAAAATGCACAAAAATTCATCATTATGTTTTTCATAAAATAGATTATTCCATGCAAAATAATAACGAGATTATTAGTTATTGCAAGGGACTACACATGGGGTTAGTGCATAACATTATGAGTATAAGATTGTATAGTAAAAGAAAGGATCAATATTTAAAGTACCTGGAAGCTAGGCTACTCTCATGGAAAGTCCATCTTCAATCTTCACGAAAAATTGATCACAATTCTCTATTGTTCCCGTACATCTAACATGAGTACATCTAGGAATTTCCTCATCACCTCCTACATAAAATGTATCCAATATTACAAATGACCCCTAAGAAAGAATAGTTCAAGTGAAATAAACACATGATAAATGAGAGAGAAAAAGAGGAATCTAATTACCAATAATAGGCATTGCCATCGCATCTATGGCCATGCTACATGTTGCCAACATTGTAGTTGGCAATACCTTTGTGCTTCTAATCCTCGTAGAAGGAAGCGTACTCAACATAGGATCAATAGTAGGTGATTGAAAATAAGATTGTTAGAGCATAAAAAATATGGACAAACATGGACAAGATTGTTAGAGCTATTAAAAAAAATGTTGTTTGAGAAAAAAACTAGTGGATGATAGAACATGCGATCTACTTGAAACCTAAACTATCTGCATCTGGGGCATGGCCCTTTAATTTTTTTTGCATCCTCTATAAAAATAACACATATGTATATTAGTTAATGACATAAATAAAAGAGCATACTATAAAAACCATTATTGAACTTTTGTTATAATTAAAAACTAGATTAATTTACTTACTGTATAAGTCCAAAAATGGTGAACCAACTCATCCTCTCTCATTGTATTTCAGAATTCTAAGGTTGAATACCTTCCAATCGAGTTAACTCTCTTGAAATTGCACAATGGACCTTTTGCAGTGCAACCACAGGATCAATGTCTGATGAAAAATAAACAATGAATGGATCCTACTCATCCTGCAACTCCTCATGGACTACTTGTTCCTTTCCCTTTTTCTGATCAACATTCATTTGTGAGAACAATATTATTAGAACTTTATTTAAAATAAATCCAAAATAGTAGTGAAGAATAGAACAAAACAAAAAAATACGCATTAACATTTTTCTTGTATCTCCATTTATAAAACAACAATGAGTTTTACCTATTGGGAAGAAGAAGTCCCATGAGAACTATCATCATCATGCATATTGTGTGGCTTTTGATCCATACTACAGCCCTGCATTTCAAAAAAATATTATTGAGACATGTTAAAACACATGTGTTCTTATTCTAAGTTACGTTGAATAATAGATAATTATCAGAATGCTTCAATTAAAAGAAGAGATAGTTTTTTTTTAATTTTTTAAACAATTTTAAATGGTGCATAGTGCGTACCACCTCGTCCATGATAGTGATTTTTTTGTATCTATGTGATTCAAATTGTAATCGATAAGAAGCTCTTCGCCTCGACGTATAGATTTCATCGCACATACAAATACGCGATTTCCCTCGTGCGCCTCAAATATGCAATTGGGTTGCTTCTTAGTTGACACAGGTCATAACTATTTATAAAAACTACAATATTACCTGATGCTTTTTGCCTTCCATCAATGTATATAGCCACTATTTTACTTTGTTCACTGACTTTTTGTTGTATATAATTTTCTGCGAGTGCATACCTACACATACTTTTTTTTATATCTAACAATCTACATCCAACTACTATAATCATAACAAGGTCTGAGATACTCCATCAATTCAACAAATTTTTTTTAAGATACCTTTATTCCATCCATGGAAAATAGGCCCAATCCATGTAATGAAGATGGTTCTATGAGATATATCCTCTCTCTAACAGAAAAATCAGTTTTTATTAAAGGAAATTCATTAGCGACCCATTGTTTCTATAGATATTTGTACCTAAAGGGCACCTCGGAGTCCCCTTTTCTCTAATCAGCACAATAACACAACCCCCCTTGAGAAAGTAAAAATCCCATGCATTATTGAATTTCTTTCTGATCTTTTGACCTCGAGTTGATCTGCTTGATTTAGACATACTAAATGTCTCACTTTCTTCTTCCATTCCTACATTTTCCTCGCTCGAGGAAGACAAATCTGACAAATACCTTTTCACTGGTACCTGCATTTCATGAAATGAGAGAGATAGGTGGCAATGAGAGAGATATTTTACAAATGGTAAAAGACATTAATCTCTATGGGGTGTATTGACTTATACTTGACAATCCATGAGACTGTGTGGGAAACCTGACAAAATATAATAGTTATATAATGAGACAAACATAGTTCACTCCATAGTTTTTATTACATCTTATGAAGGACATTATTCATTGTTAAAATTATCTATTATCCTACAATATTTTTAATATCTCAACATTTCATATAAGTGAACATCTCAGCATTGCATGAGACACCACTATTGTGGCATTTCGAGAAATAGTTCTCGTGCCTTGCCAGTGTTTTTATTACATCTTGTGAAGGACACTATACATTATTAAAATTATCTATTTATACTTTTAGAATTAGTTCACTCCATTGTAGGGAACAAAGAGAATCCCCTGTGATTTAACATCATTGATGTGAAAGGAAATAGAAAATTATCAGAAGCAAATCTCATAAGATAGTATTTAGATTAAAGGCATTGATATACAAAAATATACTCTTTTAGAATGAAAATTCTCTTAACAAAAGATCAAGGATATAAGTAGGACATATAAAACAAGGTGAATAAGAGTAGTTAGATATTCACACTAAAACCAAAAATGTCATTAATATGAAACCCTAAGAATATTAGTGGAAAAAGTGTAGATTTCAACCCAAAATAATCGTTAAAACATGCCAAACATCTTCCATAATTGTACATTTCATTCATTTCATTAATATTCTTCTTCATCCATCTCATCATCAAGATCATCATCGTCTACAACATCATCACCACCACTATCATCATTGTCATCTTTTCCATTAGTATCATCATCATCATCATCATCATCGTCATCATCATCGTCATCATTATCATCATCATCATGATCAGTAGCAACATCATCATCATCTTCTTCTTCATATTATTTTTTGACTAACTCTTGATCGTAATCATCCTCTACATAATCTTCCACTTCTTCATCTTCTTTGGTATCTTCTTCTTCCATCACATTATACTTTATCGGCCTTCCTCTTGGATCATGTCTAGCAACAAATGAGAAACCTAGATTATGTGGAACCTCTGAGTAAAATACCTACTCACATTGGCTTGGAAGAACATAGGGCTCTTCCCCAACTGGCTCAAACAACCTTGTATTAATCATTGGAAATCCATTGTCATGTTCAATAACAGTTCTATCAGGATCATTTTGATTGAGTCATAGTCTATACTATTTAATGACGAAGAGAAATAATTTGAAGGAATTAAAGTCATAGTCAATTATATCAACCAAAATACCATAGTATCAATTTTGTGACTCTCAAGGATGTAAGTTGTTTCTAGATGAAATATTGGTCACTTGGAAGACTGTACTTATCCTAGAATCACAAGTTCTCTTCGTGTCATGAAAATTTTTTATGCAAAATTTATAACAATTGCATAATATAGCCTTGTGGTGTTTCACCTACAATAATGTCAAAAATGTATAAATTATTGCATCACGAGTTGAAAAACATACGGTTGATTAACAAATTTATAAGTACCTAGTGATCTCTTAAACCATATGCTAAATCTATTTCCTTTTGTGTAACATTGGGATCTCCATTACGACGATCTTGTATAACCAATGAAGACATGGATTCCCATGTTAATCTATGACCATAATGTTGACATCGTTCAATCCATACCGTCATCCAATCTTGATTTTTTACAATAAATAAATATATTACATCCCACTCTTTAGAAACTATACAAAAGTAAATATGTGACTTACAACAGATTTATTTTGAAGATTAAGAATTAATTAACTACAATAACATCTCATAATTTATTACCTTTCAGTTTCCTAAATCTACCATTGCCCACCAAGTACCCACCTTCAAATTTTTTAATGGAGTCAAGATCCCAAATGTAATCTATATGGGTTTTTGCTACAAGATTAGGAAGATATTAAGTAACATACACAATCATCTGGTATACCATATATACCTCAACCATAGAACCCTCGGTATGTGCTCTTTTTTGTACCAAACCCTTCAAAAATTTCAAGTGTCTCTCAACCATCCACATTGACCTAGTCTGTACAGGTCCACACAAATCAATCTCCTTGACTTGGTGTATGAGGTAGTGTTCTTGTGCATTGAAAAAAGTTGAGGATAAACACTTTTTCATTTCACCCATTAGATGAGGAATTATTTTCTTCCAATATTTTATATCTTCTTTATGGATTTATTTAGATGACAACCATCTACAAGGGATTCAAGACACAAAAATAAATAAATACGAGACTTTACAATATATTACTTGTTTAATATTATTGTTTGATATATTGAACAAATATCACTGCTTACCTCATTTATTTTCCAAGATCATATATCACTTGTTTGATATTATTGTTGAAGTTCTCTGGGAGTGATAGGGGTAGAAAATACAGCAATAGTTGTCAACTGATCATTTCATACAATAAAAATTGAATGCATTTATACAAATATATTGTAAATACAAAAGACTATGAATTACCTTGATGAGCGTATGCCAATTATGTGTTTTCATCACTGACCCAAAATCACTTTTCTTTGATATGAGATTGCTTATATTCAGAGAAAATCCTGTAGGAAATCAAATTTTTGGTATGACTTCATTTATGGCATTACTTTGTTACTCTGTTAATAACCAAGGAAGAGCACTTGCATTAATCTGGTCTCCATTTCTATTTGATTCAATGATATTTTTCATTGCATGATTGGAATCATGAATGTCACTACAAATTTTTCCATGTTTTTCTTTGTCACGCCTTCCATCCAATATTTTCCACAATGTCTCTATTATATTCTTTCCAATATGCATAGTATCAAGAAAATGCACAATTTGTAGATGTTCGTTATAGGGAAGCCTACTAAATTCAATGGGATAACATTTTAGTCCCTTTGGAAGCTGGTCAATGATGCCTTCATGACCTTCAAGATCATCAACTACATAATTATACAAGAAAACACAATCAACATATATAATTTTCAAACATCAACCATTAGGTGGAATGATATTACCTTGAATTCTATTATATTCCAACTTCCATAGGTGAGGTGTCAATCTTCGGGGCTTTGATGTAGTCTCTTCTTTCCCATTGAAAAGATGATTTTCTTCACTTTGATACTTATGATTTTTGGGGAGGAAGTGCCTATACTCATCAAATACCTGCTTTCTTAAACTTTTGGAATGATGGAATTTCATCTTTGGACCACACATTGGACATGAAAATTTTCCCTTTGTTTGAAGACCTACAAGATAACGATACAATTTGATTAAATATGTTAATTTTTAGAATTAGAATTATCATGTAAAACTATAATTCACCATAACATACTACATAAATGTGTCAACCCTGGACCATCATGAATTGTCCACACAAGCATTGTATGGAATTGAAATTTTCTTTGTCCAATTGGTCTAGAGATGTCATATATAGTGAAACCATTTCATAACACCAACAACTCATTGATAAGAGACACAATATATACATTTATATCTTTCACTTGGTACTTACCTAGTTGAATTAACAACATTAGATAATTATTGTGGCTATTTCAATAGAAGACTTATAATTACATGTAAATAACTATAAAATAATAAAATACCTGGAACAATCATTGCCAACATAATGAGCTCCCTCTTTATTGACAGCCATGGAGGAAGATTATTGTTGATAACAAAAATAGATCTCATCTCTCCATATGGATTGACACCATCTGCTGTGAGAGAAAGCTTAAGATTTTGAGGTTCTTCTTTAAAGTGTGGCCAATTTTCCTCTATGTCCATAAATGATGAACTATCTATAGGCATTCATAATTTCATCTCGAATCCTATTGTGTGCATGGTAATCCATAAATTGTGCCAAGCTATAGCATCTGAATAATCATTTCAAAAATAGAATAATGGGGATGTAACGAAGAAACTTGTGAGGCACATTTTTTGTCCTTTAATCATCTTGATATCTACTCATATGGAATTCAGGGTATTCTGTTGTATTTTTGTGTTCTTTATGATAAATAATATGATCTTTGGGAAAAGCATCTATTGCTTGATACTCCATTCTAATATGCTTCATAGTGGCACATAATTCTCAGTATGAGTGAGGGAGAACATTTGATGGTGGTAATAGAAACTCACCTATCAATCTACAATAAAAAATATAAGTTGGTACTATAAAAAATCTTAATGGTACATGTTTCACCTTTTATAGACTATAATGATGTATGTGAAAAACATTAGCATGTGTTACATTGCTATGTTGGATAAACCATTCATAACCTTCAAATTCACCAAAAACAATACAACAAAGAGAAGAGTAAATTGGGATCCATTGTAAAGGGCCATGTTTTCCTTCTCAAGTAGAGGTATATCATGGATGATGTCAATGTCATCCTCATCATAATCATCATCATCATCATCATCATCGTCAGCACTAACAACACTAGTACCAAATATGTCAATGATCAATGCATTCATACCATCATCTTCAAATGTGTTTTCTGGGACATGACTGTCATCTTCCATGGGATCATGATCTTCAACGTCAATACTCACACCTCCATGATCCTCTATATTCACACCCCCATGTTCCTCTGAGATGTGGTGGTCCATATCATGTATGACACTGGGGAGATCGAGCTATACAAAAATGATTATAATCAAACCCCCCTTCAATGTGACCATTCTCCCTACAATGTAACAAACAACTTACCAATGGATGATAATCAAACCCCCCTTCAATGAGACCATTCTCCCTACAATGTCTCTTTGTTGTTTTGATTTTGATTCTTCTTGTCTTTAAGCTATTACAACTCTTGTGTGGACAATAAAATTTGTCATCGCCTTCTCTTTGAAAGTTAAATAACAATCTAGCAATTGTCTTCCTATTTTTATCGAATTCCCTTGTATTATCTGACATGATCCTTAATGTGTATATCTGCAAAAAAAATTGAAAATGTTGTAATAAATATTTATATATGCACATATGGTTTTGATAGAAAATGGTCACTCTATTTTCTCATGGTGAGAACTCTTTAGTTGTGACTAAAAATGTCAAAAAAAAAATGACATGTTCTAATTAAGTAAAAATAGGTTTTACAAGGACCCAAAACCTTTACAAAGTAATAAAGTTCAACAGGTTTTACAAGGACCTGAAACCTAAAGGGTTAAAAATAGATATTCAACAAAGAGAAAAAACAACTGTGCCAAAGCACTCGAAAAGGAAAGGAAATAGAAAACAATAAACCGAGCCAAAAAATTCCCCAAGATACAGCAATAAAAATAGGGACAGAAAAAAAACCCCAAAGGGACAGAGAAAAGGATAGCTACATTCCCTACACAAAGTTCCTTTGCTTCGATGATCATTATCTACATGTTGCTGACTGAACTCTTGAGCTCCGCAGTGTCTTTTTCCTCCTTGGGACTATTCTTCTTTGTGCTCACTCTAGTACACAATCTCAGGTCAATACCCTCTTTGATCTCTCTGCTCTCCTTCTCCTTGTTATCCTTGTCTAATTTGTCCATCAAAATCTGCGCATGGCCACAATAAGCTTTGAGACTAATAAGACATTGTTCCCCAATTTTTTTAATTGTAGCCTCCAACCTCTCCACTTTAGTTGTCAGATTTATGATCTTTGGATCGCTACTATCTTTCTCAGCCCTATCTTGGATATCTTTGATTTGTCTCTCCATTGTCCCCACTTTATTAACAATGTACTGTAGGTTATATAAATGATATGTGTCATGCCCAGATTTCCTTAGGCAAAAACACAACTAAATTTTTTATTTTTTTTTAATACTATTATATATATATGTTAAAAATGTATAGTTTACTAAGATTTCTTCTAAACACATTTTACAACAGCAGTACAAGCACTAGTATAGATAGATTATCACAAGAACTTGAAAAAATAAAGAACATTACTCTCCCTACAATTTACAACTACAATCACATAGATAAATCAATAAGCATTTCCTTTTTTTTTATTACAACTTGGAAGCATGTTACTTCTTACACACACAACAGAAATTTACAAGGAGACTCTATCTTACAAGGTCTTACAAGAAGAAATAGATGAGACAGAAACTAATATTACATTTTTACAAGGTGCACTTTGCACCCAAAACCACATTAAGGGAATTTACAAACACTACATTCTTACATAGCCCTGGCCTAGTCCAACCAAGATATCTTGAAAAACCTGCAAGTAAACAAAACAACTCTTCCATGGAATACTCTCCTCCCTACCATATGGCATCATGAGACCTCGTGGGTCCTAGCCAACCCCCGAGCCAGGGGAAAACAAGCCAACAGAGAACACCCATACAACCCTCAAATATTGCATACATCACATTACTTCAAGAAACACAACATAGACTTCATTCTTGCCTTCACACAAGGATTTACAACAAAAACTTTTCTTACATGGCCATTCACAAACAAGGATCTACAAAGACCCTCTCAACAAGAAGGAAAAAAAAAGAACTACAAGAAAAAAAAACAACCATGTCTCATCACTAGCTCACATAACATACACATTTATCACTACAACATAAGAGATTCAAAACTCTCTGCCCACACAATACTCTCATGAATGAACTCAAGGACTTACACAAAACATAACAACAACTCACAACACACATACACAAACTGAAATACCTTACTACTCATATAAACTTATAAAATGCATGAACTCCATTAATGGAGGTTGAGGTGCACATACCTTCACCTGAAGTTATGGTAAATAGATCCAGAGAGTCTTCCCTTTTCTTCCCTTTTTCTTCTCTAACTTTCTCCTAGC
>MU226501.1:2461266-2493775 GCA_018584345.1 Thuja plicata | reverse complement strand
TTGCTTGCCTTTATATCTCTTTTTGGAGAGGGGTTTTTCCCACTGGGTTTTCTCCTTTGTCTCCGGTTTACAGAGATTTCCTTGTACTAGGTACCTGATCAGGCCTTGTTGCCGGGACCCTTTTCTTTCTTTCTTAGTCTTGGTAGGTCTGCTTTCTCCCTGCGTTCAACTTAAGGGGGGGTGTTAGAGTATTATTACTCTTTCTACTTATGCTTTCTCTTAGGTGCATCATTAATTAGTTATTAATTAATAATGCGCATCCTAGCTTTTAGGTTTTAGGGTTTGTTCACCTTTATAAGGTCTAACTTTGTATTTGTCTTCGATTAATACAGTTAATATTTTTGCTCTCACTCTCTGAGCAACTTCTGTGTTATGCTTTTTCATTTTCGTACTTCATCTTTGTACTAGGTCATTTGCATACAGGTGTATTCGGGTTCTGTGAATCTGATCTTTTATCAGTTTCTACAATATAGATCACTTGTTTAATACTAATTATCAATGTCTACTTGGTCAACATTACCACTACTCGGGTTACATTGTAACTACTCGGGTTGCATTGCTGGCTTGGTCAACTCTGTGATGAATAAGTGTTTTTGCACTAATTGACAACATGTCTTTACATAAGGTCATCAATATATACATATATATGTATGATGTTATTGTTTTCATTTCATTCTTTCTGGTGTTGTGCACCATATATTGTTTTATACACTATTTATATTATTTTATTATATATATTTTATGAGTATAACTGTACAAAAAAGAACACTAGCATGCCTTGGTTGTGATTGGTCTATGAAAGGTTTTGGTTTTCCTTTAACAATAGAGATGTCATCTTAAGATTCAAAAATACCAAGGTAATAATAAGTCTTGAACATAAATGCATGATTGTGGATCCTCAAGTAGGAGTTGTGATAGAAATGAAGAACACTTATATAGGTTTACCCACATAAGGACAATGGTTTCATTCATCTTTCCTTCAATTTCTCTTGGGTACTTTCCTTGGATTCTAGGATTGGGAATCCTATAGGGGTTGAACCAAAATTACAAATCCAATAAGGACACATAGAATAATAGGTTTGGGGACTTTTAGACTTATGTTCAATCCTTATTAATGGTTCTTGTTACCATATTTTTCATGCCCATTCCAATTTGGTAACTTAATTACTAGATGAGTGAAAAAGCACACTAGTTTGCATTATTAGATGATCATTTAATTTGTGATCATTTCAATAAAAGATACATGTAAATAAAAAATAAATTTTTCATCTAAAGATTGCGTGTATATATATGCCAAATAGCTTATGATAGAAGTAATCTCCAAAGTGTGCTCACACAACTCCCAAGACAAGACCTATCTTGTCCTAGTCCAATCCAGGTTCCTAATTCCATTTTAGGACCTTCCAAAGTCAATAGACACTTTTTTTAAGACCTCTCCCAACTCTTATCAAAGAGTTACAATTGTTGTGTTTTCACCTTGGATGACAACTATCTTAATTGTGTCACAATGCTCTCAAAGGCTTGAGGAAACTAACACAAATTTATCCATACCAATACTCTCCATGCTACAAGGGTAATGTAGGCCCTTGTGATGTCCTTCCTAAATCCAAAAAAATCAAAAACCATAAGTTTTTAGACCCAAAGTAATCAAGTTCATGACTTGTCTTCAAACTGTCATATTAGGCGTATTAGTCTTATTAGCCCTATCCAGAGGGTTTTTATGGAATAACTTGCAAAAATCACACACAACCCCAAAAAAATTTAGGGATATAGATAAAATTTTTGGAGACCTAAATTATTTCTAAGGTCTTAGGTTTCCAACTCATCCGTACAACACTGTCCTAGAAAGTAGGGCTTTTAGGCCTATTTTGGTGCATTACAAGAAATGGTCTGATTTCTCCTCACAAATCAATCTAGTTGGATTGCTACAACTCTTAAATCCAACCTAGGGACTCATAAGACCCTAAAAAAACTCTAAAATTTCCTGGTTCAAACCTCCATCTCATTCCGTTGTCTTTGCAATGGGTTTCTAACCTCTCATGCACCTAACCAGGCTGTCCTAACTCGCCTAGGGCATGAGTTTAAAAATAGCTCCACTCATCTCCTGAACTCCAACCACTATATAGAGAATTTAAAAAGGCCCCACTATGAGATTAATCCACTTCTTCAAGGTTTCCATGGTTGAATATCAAGTGGGGGCTGTTGGTACTCTCAAATTTGGCACAAATTTGACAGTGACCAATTGAAAATTTGCTATAAGGCAAAATGAGTACCCTGAAATTTTTTTTGAAGAGACCTAATGGGAGTGCTTGTAAAATGAACCCTAATGATTTTCATGATATACCACTTGGGAAGAGGGTTAAGTACCTTTCATTTGACATATGTAGTGGGTTAAAGCTCCTAAATTTCAATTCTGGCATGTTTAGGGAGCAACCAGTTGAAGGTGGTTAAATGAATCTGCATTTTTGCTAAGTGTCATTTTTTTGTACTAGGCCTAGTTTTCTTCCGAATAAATTGCGCCATGTTGAGTTTCATAATCCACCACTTTGTGAATTTTTATCATATATATCATAGAGCCTATGTCTCAAAACTCAAATCATTTTAAGTCCATTTGATAAGGTTCCATTTTCCTCAAAGTCGGTTGCCCAGAATTGTTTGTATCTTTGTTCTACCTAGAAATCTAAATAACCCAATTTGACTGATAATAAATTTTGACTGGTTGATTAAATTGAAAAAATTAAATTTGTACTATGTCCCAGTGGTCAAATAACTCATATGTTTTGGTTTTCAAATCATGATGAATCCATTAGAGAATTTTTCCAATCTATTTATGTTTGCATTTTGTTAAGTTTTCCAAAATTGTTGAATGCAGATTTCTGAATACCTTACTTTGAAGGTTTGCATGTCTGACCAGATGGATAGGTATGGAATTATGGAGTCTTATAGAATGTTTTAAACATGAAAATTAACCTTTATTCCTATTTGTAGATCCCTATGAAATCGGATGACAAGTTTTTCTAGAACCATTCTATTTACAATTAATTCTTGTTTCAAAGTGTCAAATATAGAATTACTATGTTCCTTACTTTGAGGTCTTCCAAGTTGTATCCGATTGAATGCCCTACATAATTGAATGTTCCTCCATAATAAAAAAATGAAAGTGTACTCATTTTAAGAGTTCAGACTCCTTCCAATCCAGTTGTCCACTTTCCCAGCTTGATTCCATATCCAAATTCTGCATATTCAGTGATGTTAAAATCAAAAAAGTTGTAAGGTGCTAACTTTGTAGATTAATGCTAATTGATTAGTTCACCTTCAATGAAAGTTAGTTAAGGATTCATGTTCCATGTGTGAAGGTGAATTGAGTCCCATAGGTTCAGATTTTCAAGGTTCATCTTTACAACGTTATGATTTCAGTTTCAAAGGTAGTTTGTGCAGTTTGACAGTGCAGAGCAGAATTGAAGTAAACAGAATGGTCATTTTATGAGAGTTTTTTTCAAGAACCAATTGTGGAATCATTCTCATGGAATGTAAGTGTACTACTTTATCCTATGGTAAAGTATCAAATCATATCTTGCTAATATTTCAATGACTGATTCAGATGAAGTTTATACTATTTCAACATTTGCACTTGCACAGTATTCTGAAATGTCCAAGTCTGATCAGTTGCACCTTTTACCTAAGGATGAATCTGGAAAATACCTTTTGCATGTGTATTCTATGTGGATGAATGATTCATTTCACCAAGTGATAGAGATTCAAGTGGTGATATGATGAATTTCCAAGTGGCACCTTTGGCAGTGTTTGCATAAGTTTGAATACTTTAAATTGCAGAATATAATGAAGTTGCCCACTTTGCATGTTATGATCTTTTGATCCTAATATTTTCAAGCTAGTCCAGTTGACGAAAATTACTTAGATGCTAGAGAGGAATGTATGTTCCAGTTCCCATAGTTGCAAAGATTCATTTAGTCAGTTTTTAAAGCTCGTTCCAGAGGTCAGATGTCATTAATGAGTTAAATTTGTAGAATTGTAAAAGTCAGCTTTAAGTGATTGCTAGTTCACTAATCCAAATTTCACTGTTGATTAAGTTTTTTCTATCAAATATTAAGGTGGAATTCATGAGTTCTAACTATGGGAGAAATGTGCAAGCAGAGACAAAAAGGTATCAATTGCAAAAACATTGAGAAAAAACTATGAAAACATTACTTGGAACATAGCAATATTATTTGAAAACACAAAGTGTAATGCAAAAGGGGACCAGATGTTGAAAATTAGTAACTAACACCATGCACATATCTTACAATCATTGAATTACATATGGAGAGATGTCTTTGAGGCACTTTTTCAAACAATTCAGCCATGAAGAGGACTCGAGCATGTATATTAAAGAACGCATTACCAATGAAATTTTCAAATGCAAATAAGACAAGAATTTGCGCAAGCCAGCATTGAAGGGACATTTAAAAAAAAAATATAAAACAACTAGTGCAAATGCAGTTGATAGATGCTAGTGTTTAAATGATGTTTATAAGGGGATTGTGCTGTCGAGTAAGTTGGATCCATGTGCAGTGAGAGGGATGATGTCAGCATGGTTTTTAATGTTTGCAATTGTTAATCCTTATTACATATACTTTGTGCAAGACATAGCATTGATTGCTAGCACAAAGTGAAGGAGTTTTTTTGTAAAAAGTTTTCAAAAATCAAATGCTAATGCCAAAGACAAGCTATGCAGAGCATAGTGGGATCCCATGCTATTTTTTCACATAAAATGTAAATGGTTTTGAAAAATCTATTTGATGAGGGAAGCTTGCGGTAAGTGGAGGATGTCATGCATTTAAAAAGGGAAGAAGATGACCCTGCGTAGGACTTTGAATGAAGTCTTGTGCATGCAAAAATAAAAACAATGGTTGGATTGAACAAAATAGACCTGTGCACAGACAATGAAGGATGCAAACAAAGCTGTGAAAATAAAAAGAAATTGTGATGCAAAGTGGGAAACTGGAAGCTTGTCAAAGGTCTCAACTAGGGCAAGGTACCCTAGATCACCCACTTTCAAAAGCCAAAATTCTTGAAACTTATCACAAGTGTGGAAGAAGGACTTGACTTAGGTTCTCACAACCCCAAAACCCCAAGGGTAACCTAATCACTAGGTTTCATTAATCCTTCAGCATCAACTACCAAGGTTGGTCTCACAAGCAATTGACCCTTAATCACAAGAATACCCCCAAAGTGACATATAGGACCAGGGGTGACTTATGCTCATAGGTATGGTCTATTTAGATCCCTATTGAATAGTTCCAATGGCTCTTTCACTCAATTGCAATCCATGAGACATGGTTACTTCACAAACCCAAGACTATGCTTGTAGCCTTTTTCAGAAGGAATTTTGGTCTTAAGTGAGATTCTTCCACATGACCCTATGAACTGGTTGGGGATTTAGACACCCTTTATGGCTAAAGACCTTGGACTCAAGCTCTAGAACCTGAAATTTAAAAGAAGACATGATGACACACCAAATTGCTCCCCTAAATAGCCCTAATTAGGCCTCCATTTACACTACAACTATCTTTTAGATGCATCCAATGTCCAAATTTATGGTTGGATCATGTGAGGGTATGTACAAATGACTCTTCCTGTGATTTAGAGCTTCTATTCAATCCCCAAACAAAAGTTATGATTATTGTCCTAATTCTGGATAGGTGCATACATGAGCATATACACCTAGGGCATCGCTTTATGGCCATCTCCTTGCAAATTGAAGGACCTATCTTGCATAATATCAAAGGGAATCATAAGAAAAAGATTTCCATAAAGGGCCATCAAATTCCCATTGTGGAAAGTGGAAATACACTTAATTCTTCTTAGAAACCCTGAATTAGGGCCTACAATTAAGGTAGTGAGTTTGTAAATTCTATAACTTGCAAACTAAAATCGATCAAGGCATGAGAAAAAAACCAAATGGAAGCAAATTTAGAATAGTAACCCTTGGTGTCAGACTCACATGCCCCTCTGTCTGTACCCGACCATACATGGTGACTATTTCCTTCAAAATGCAAGAAAATGGTTACTTTTTATTGATTTTTAAATATCAAAGTACATCATGAGCCTACCACCTTCATGAAAGGGCTATTTTAGGCACTCTCAATGGTTACATGACAATTTTTAACTGACTTGACCATTTGGGAGTTGTTTTTTGAAAAGTTGTTAAGTTTGCTCAAAAGTTGCTTGACAACTTTTGAGCAACTTTTACATTTTTTGCAATTTTGCAAATCTAGTGACCAAATTTGGTCAAGATTTTATTTAGGTGATCCCTAATGGATCCAAACACTAAAAAATAAAAAAAAACCTATTTCTAGGGTTTGGGATCATTAATGACTCATAGTGACCCAAGGGGTCATAGTGTGCCAATCTTGGTACTATGGCCTTACATGGTGATCCAGTGTCTAACCCTATGTCTAAATGTCACTAAAGGCCTCTTAGGACCTTGAAGGAACCCCTAGGGTACATAGAAACATTTAGTTTATTTTGGTTTCTCCTGCACCGTACTCCCCATGAGATTTGAACTCAAGTTCCGACTTGAGGCTAACTGATCAATAGTGGTTTCATGTTGTTGAATCTGGTCCTCTATCATCCAGTTAGTATCTATTGAAGGGAGTCCTTTTCATTTTACTAAGTACTAGATGTACTTGTTCTTCCTTGACTGCTTCAAGACTTTGGTTTCCAAAATGGTTTCTATTTCCACTTGCTTGCTTAGTGAAAGATCTGTTACATAGTCTCTAGCATCTCCAACTAGTGATCCCTGCACATTGACAATGTTTGCAACACACTTGTAAGTGGTGAGGTCTGCAATATTAAAAATAGGATAAATCAATAAAGTAGGAGGTAAGGATATCTCATAAGCATTTCACCCATCTTGGTGAGGATTTTGCAAGGACCAATCTTTTTCATGTGCAACTTGGAATATTTTCCTTTAGGGATTCTCTCCTTCCTTAGGTATCCCATACCTTATCTCCAACTTTGAAGTGAACTTCTCTGCTCCCCTTATCTGCTTGTGCTTTGTACTTCATAGTTGATTTTTGTAGTGATTCTTTTACCTCTATCTGCACTTTAGAGATTAGTTTGGATAAATCCTCTCCTTGTGCACTCACTCTGAAATCAGATGGTAACTCTACTAAATCCAATGGATCTTTAGGATGAAGTCCATATACTGTTTGAAATGGTGTCTTTCTAGTGGACCTATTCATGGAGTCATTGAATGCAAATTTTTCCTGAGGTAGGATCATGTCCCAACTTTGTGTATAATTTTTGGTTAAGCATCTCAAGAGATTACCAAGTGATCTTTTTACCACCTCCATTTTCCCATCTATTTGAGGGTGGTATGCTGAACTATAAGTCAGATTTGTGCCCAACTTTTTGAAGAGTGTTCTCCAAAAGTGACCCTAAAATTTGACATCTCTATCAGACACTATTTCTTGTGGTAGGCCATGTATCCTAACCACTTCCTTAAATAATATGTGTCCTATATGAGAGGCATCATTTGTTCTTTTGCAAGGAACAAAGTGCACCATTTTACTAAATCTATCCACTATTACAAAAACACTATCATAACCTTTCTTTGTCCTTGGCAGACCCATAACAAAATCCATAGAAATTGATTCCCATGGCCTAGAGGGAATTGGTAGGGGTTGATACAATCCTTGGTTAGTCGATACACCCTTACCTTGCTAATAAATAGTACAAGACTCAACAAATTGCTTAATTTCATTCCCCATATTTGGCCAAAAATAACTTCTTTTTACTAATTCAATGGTCTTATCTATGTCAAAATGTCCTCCTAATCCACCATAATGTTTTTCCTTAATGATATTTGTTCTCATGGAACATTTAGGGATGCACAATTGGGCTCCTTTAAGCAATAATCCATTCTAAATTAGAAAATTAGAAAATTGAGTATGGTATTTGCCAACCATTTTGGTGCATACCTCAAAATATTCTCCAAATTATGTATCATCTGCATATAGGTGTTTTAGGGAGTCAATCCCTACACTCCGAAGTTTCACTTACTTAACTAATCCAACCCTTCTACTTAGGGAATCATCCACTTTGTTGGCCACTCCTTTTTTGTGTTTTATGTTGAAGGTATATCCTTGCAACTGTTCCATCCACTTAATGTGTTTGACTCCAAGCTTCTCCTGACTATTTAGAAAACTTAAAGCATGGTTATCAGTATAAACAATTAATTCTTTAGGGAGTAAATAGTGTCTCCACTTTTTCAAGGCTTGCACCATTGCATAAAGCTCTAAATCATAAGTAGAATACCTCTTCTCACCATCATTCAATTTTTCTGAGAAAAATGCTATAGCCTTACCTTCTTGGCTCAAGACTGCCCCTATGGCCAAGTTGCTTGCATCAGTTTCAACAGTGAATACTTTGCTGAAATCAGGGAGTACCAAGATTGGGTATTGTGCAACTCTATTTTTGAGATATTGGAAAGCATCTGCTACCTCCTTAGTCCACTCAAATCTAGTCTTCTTTCCACCTTTTATTGTGTCCAACATAGGAGCACACACATGGCTAAAATTCTTGATGAAATTTCTATAAAAAGTTGTTAAACCATGAAAGCTTCCAACATCAACTTGGTTCTTTGGTGGGGGCCAGTTGACTATTGCTGCAACCTTCTCTGGATGCATTTTAAGAGTTCCTTGGGAGACAAAAAAACCTAGGAAGATGAGTTCCTTTCTCATAAAAATACATTTTTCCAAGTTAATAACTAACTTGTGCTAATGGAGTCTTCTTAGAACCTGCTCAACATGATCACGATGTTCCTCTTTGCTATGACTGTAAATCAGAATGTCATCCAAATATATGACCACAAATTTTCCAATAAAATCAATAAATACCTCATTCATTAATCTCATGAATGTACTAGGTGAATTACTTAACCCAAAAGGCATAACAAGCCATTCAAACAAACCTTCAGTTGTCTTAAACATTGTCTTCCATTCATCTCCTGGTTTAATTTTGATTTGATAGTAGCCTTATTTTAAATCAATCTTGGTGAAGTAGCAAGCAGTGCCTAGTTGGTCCAGAAGATATTCCATTCTTGTAATGGGGAACCTATATCTTATTGTTATCTTGTTTAGGGCCCTGTTGTCAGTGCAAAATCTCCATTTGCCATCCTTTTTAGGAGCCAAAACTGAAGGGAAAGCACATGGACTAAGAATCTTTTGGATGAGTCCCTTCTCTAGTAGTTCATTGAATTTCCTTGCTATCTCAGCATGCTATAGTGTATTCATTTTGTATGGGGTTTTTTTGGGAAAAGAGGAGCCAGGTATCAAGTCAATTTGGTGACTGATGTCTCTTATGGGAGGGAGGGTTGTGGGTAGGTCACTAGTAGTGACAGCATGGTATTTTATTAGTAACTTCTAAACCTCATATGCTATAGGATCATCCTTATCAGAACTTACATTATCCTTAGGCTTAGATATTAAGGAATATGCTTAAGTTTCAAATTCTTTCAAAACTTTTAACATTTCTTTCTCCCCCATGGTTATGATAGCTGGTTCTTTCTCAGTCTTGTTATCAGGCAGGGGTTTCATGGTGAATTTTTTCCCATCCTTGGTGATAGAGTAGGTATTTTTCCTACAATGATGAGTGGCATAAACATCATACTACCAAGGTCTGCCTAAAAGAATGTGGGATGCATCCATCTCCACAACATCATAAAGAACTTTTTCTTTAAAGTCTGTTATTGAAAACTCTATCCATGCTTGTTTAGTGACTAAGGTTTTCTGACCCTTTGTTAGCCAAGAAACATGGTAAGGGAAAGGATGAGGTTTCTAAGGGAGGTTTAGCTTTTGTACCATTTCACAAGAAACAAGATTTTTAGTTGAGCCAGAATCTATAAGTAATTGACATACCTTTCCAATTCATTTGATCTTTGTTCAGAAGAGATTCTTTCTTTGAGGAGGTTCTTGGATTTGTGGCACTTGGAGGAAGACTTGTCTCATCATCAAACATTGTCCTTCCACTGGTTCTAAGTCCATTTCATCTGCATTGTCTTCTTTCTTGTCCTCTTGAATCAGTTGTGCTCTCCTTTCTCCATGATTGTTATTGTTCCTCTTTTAAGGCCATCTCCCTGCATGGTGCCCCAACTGATTACAATAGTAACACCTTAGTGGCTTATTTCCTCTTCCTATGTTTGTTCTTCCCTTATTGAAGGGTATTCTCCCTCTATAGTTGCCTCTAGATTTTTTATCACTATTTTCTTCGACTCCTTGGTCAGAGGTCCTACTGCTATTACCACTATATTGCCCTATATTCCAAGAGGTTCCTCTTCCTCTCAAATTCCTCCCACTGTCATTAGTCTTTCCCTTTCCAAACTCTTTCTTTCTCTTCTGCTTTTCCTCTACTTTAAGTGTCATTTGATAGCACTTGTTCACTGAGGTAGGGCAATGTAGGCTAAGTTCCTCTTGGATGGATACTTTAAGGCCATTCATGTGTCTTGCCAATTTCTCTTCTTCATCTTCTACCACATTTGTCTTCATACACAATTTTAGGAACTCCTCAGTATATAGGCCCACATCGATATCCTTTTTCCTTAGTCTTTTCTTCCTCCTATGGAGTTGAACCCCATATTTTTCAGGCACATAGGTCTCCTTGACCAATGCAATCATTCTATTCCATGAAGAGATCATACTCTTTCCATTCTTCACCCTCTTTGTTTGGATGAATTTCCACCAAGTTAGGGCTGCCCCCTTCAACTTGGATCTTTCTATTTTCACCCTCTTCTTCTCAGGGATGTCCTCACACTCTAAAAAACTTGTTAAAGCCTCTATCCAATCCAAGGCCAAGTCGGAATTCATCTTCCCATTAAAATTTGGAAAATCCAACTTCTCATCCATGGTTCTTCTCCCCAAAGATGTCAAGGCATCTATGAAAGGTCTCTGGTCTACTAGAATGTTCACATCCTAATTAGGGTTGCCACTCTCTGACTCACTCCCTTCATCACCACCAGAAGTGTCTCCTTTACCCTTCTCTACCTTGTTCTCCAACTCTTGGATTCTTCTTGTCAAGGCTGCATTTTCTGCCCTCTATTCTCTCACCATCTTTGCCAATTCAATGTTTGAAACCCTTGAAGGGACATCTTAATCCTCAGGAGTAGACATAGCTCTGATACCACTTGATGCAAAGTGGGCAACTAGAATCTTGTTGAAGGTCTCAACTAGGGCAAGGTACCCTAGACAACCCACTTTCAAAAGCCAAAATGCTTGAAACTTATCACAAGTGTGGAAGAAGGACTTGATTTAGGTTCTTACAACCCCAAAACCCCAAAGGTAACCTAATCACTAGGTTTCAACAATCCTTCAACACCAACTATCAAGGTTGGTCTCACAAGAAATTGACCCTTAATCACAAGAATACCGCCAAAGTGACATCTAGGACCAGTGGTGATCTATGCTCATAGGTATAGTCTATTTAGGTCCCTATTGAATAGTTCCAATGGTTCTTTCACTCAATTGCAATCCATGAGACATGGTTGCTTCACAAACCCAAGACTATGCTTGTAGCCTTTTTTAGAAGGAATTTTGGTCTTAAGTGATATTATTCCACATGACCCTATGAACTAGTTGGGGATTCAAACACCCTTTATGGCCAAAGACCTTGGACTCAAGCCCTAGAACTTGAAATTGAAAATAAGATAGAATGACACACCAAATTGCTCCCCTGATTAGCCATAATTAGGATTCTATTTACACTACAAGTGTCTTTTAGATGCATCCAATGTCCAAAATTATGATTGGATCATGTGAGAGTGTGTACAAATGACTCTTCATCTAACTTAGAGCTTCTTTTCAATCCCCAAACAAAAGTTATGACTGTTGTCCTAATTCTGTATAGGTGCATACATGAGCATATACACATAGGGCATCACTTTATTGCCATCTCCCTACAACTTTAAGAAAATATCTTGAATAATATCAAAGAGAATCATAAAAAAAATCTTTCCACCAAGGACAATCAAATTCCCATGGTGGAAACTGGAAATACACTTAATTCTTCTTAGAAATCATTAATTAGGACCTACAATTCAGGCAGTGAGTTTGTAAATTTTATAACTTGCAAACTACAATTGATCAAGGAATGAGACTAAAACCAAATGGAAGTATATTTAAAACACTAACCCTTGGTGTCAGACTCATATGCCCCTTTGTCTGTACCTGACCATACATGGTGACTGTTTCCTTCAGAATGCAAGAAAATGGTTACTTTTTATTGATTTTCAAATATCAAAGTACCTCATCAGCCTACCACCCACCTAAAATGGCTATTGTAGGAACACCCAATGGTTACATGACAATTTTGAACTTACGTGACCATTTGGGAGTTGGTTTTTCAAAATTTGTTAAGTTTGCTCAAAAGTTGCTTGACAATTGTTGAGCAACTTTTACATTTTTTGCAATTTTGTAAATCTAAAGACCAAATTTGGTCAAGATGTTATTTAGGTGATCCATAGTGTATCCAAACAATAAAAACTCAAAAACAACCTATTTCTAGGGTTTTGGATCATTAATGACTCATAGTGACCCAAGGGCTCATAATGTGCCAATCTTGGTACTATGGCCTTACATGGTGATCTAGTGTCTAACCCTATGTCTAAATATCACTAAAGGCCTCTTAGGACCTTGAAGGAACCCCTAGGGTCCATAGAAACATTTTGTTCAATTTGGGTGCTCCTGCACCAAATTGGCATTTTAGAAAATTAATAGTTTTAGAATATATTAACTGGAGAAGTAAATCAGACCCCTGCATAGCATTTGGTGGACGAACCCACAAGGATGAACACAATGAGATTGCATATGCATGTACAGTTTGATTGGGAGTTTTAAAACATTGCAAATTGGTAAATTCTGAGAAGTTCACATAGAGGTTAGAGGAAGATGATTTACATTTGGAAAACCATAGCAAAGTTCCAGTGCACCATTTTGGAGGAGTTTTAGAAATATTAAAATAACATTGCAAAAGAATCAATGTCAGTTAAAAGTTGCGCAACATTTGGGGAGTTTTTTATAAGTTGAAAAAAACATTATAAACAATAACCAATAGTAATGCCTGCACAGTAGTTTGAGAAGGGGGCTGTGCATTATCAAATACATTTGTAAACACATTCATGCAGAAGAAGGGAAGCTAGAAAAATGATAAAAACCAATGCATTTTAACAAAGGGAGTAGTGTTGGTGAAATTTTAAAATATTAAAACAAAAATCAATTCCATGGGTCTCAGTGCACAAAGGTTTGAAAATGCTTAAAATAATTATCCCACATGCAGTAGGTTAAGGATTTATTTACTTTTTATATGGTAAAGGCCATGCTTTACATTGTAAGAAAGAACCAAGAGGCTATTTGGTGGCCCTCTTGGCTAGACAGTTAAAGTGCGCGGTGGGCTCCCCCCAATTTTGGCACTGGAAATACAAATGCTTTAAAAAACTTGAGGGATTTAGTCCCACATTCATGCCACTAGGGAAATATGAAGAATTTATAAACAACAAAGCACAATGTATACTTTGAAGTTGAATCAGAGGCTATCTCCATGTGTGTAGGATGCATAATGCCTTGATTTTTGTGCCAGCAACCAAAGGGCAACACAATTTTGCAGAGAAATGGTGACATGGCAGACACATGGCACACATGGACACGTGGTGAGCAGTCACGAGAAGATAACCACCAGAGGAGAAAACCTTTGTAACCCAGAGATAACTGCCAGTTGCCAGGTCACGTGATGTTGATAGTTAAGTGGCAAAGGTTCAGAGACTTAGCGATAGTGTAGTCGCACGGTCGCCAAATAAGCAATGCTAAGTCCCAAATATCCAGAGACTTGGAGACAAAGATGATCGCCAAGTCACCAGTTAAACCCAGGGTTAGCCAAATTATTCAGCGACTTAGAAATTACATTGTGCAGGGTTGAACCGAGGTTAGCTTTGAGTTAAAATGAATTCAAGCCCAGTGTGGAGCAACAAATCAACATGTGACACATGGCAATTTCTAGTGGATTCTTAGGAAAACAGCATAAAATAGAATTTGGAAGGGAAAAACTTGTAGGATTTCAAAGCTAAAATGAGTTTAAAACTATATAGTCTTTTCATAGCCTAGAAACACATTTTTTTCACTTTCTGAAGGATATGTTTTCACAGAGGATGCTCTCATCAGGAGTGAATCAGATTTTAAAATCAGATTTTTGCACAAATATTAGATTAAAGACAAAAGATATCAGATTTTAAAGACAGTTGCGGGAGAAGATAAGATTAGAATTATTCTTTGAAAAATCCAATAGAATCATATTTTATTTGAAGAGGCAACCAACGATGGGGATCAGATTTGCAAGAAAAGACAGGTGTAAATTAGTCATAGTTTTTAGGGTTTCCTTCTTCTCTATTTATTTTTTCTTCTCTCTGCTTTGAGGGTCCTATTCCTATCTTATGCTCTGCTTGGGGGTTTTAGAATGTGTTCTTCCCTTCTTCCAGAATGCTCAGAGAAGGTTCCATATGAATGTTGAATATAATTTTGGAAGGCAGAATTCCTAAATTTTGTCTAAACTTTTAAGCTTAAAGTTCTAAATGTATTGAAGCAAGACCATTTTAATAGAGTACAGTGCAGTTCTTCTTCTATATTAATGATATCTCTTCTTAGTTTTGTTTATTCTCTTGTATGGTTTTATTTTTAAGGCATCTAAAAACATACCAGTTGTAAGAAAACTTGTCTAATTATTTATGAGTTTCTTTCAAGGAAAGAACTAAGTTTCATAAGTAATTTCAGAGAGAAAACATTAGTATGATGATTTGATACAATAGTGTAGAAGTGACAGGATGGTTTTTAAGGCACTCTATCCGGGTTGCATATAGTTTGTAAGGAACTCTATAGTATTTTCATTAAATTTATTCCTGTGGATTTATTTTTTAGTAACTCTTTGCCCAAGGATAGGCACTGGTTAGGGTTTGTTAAGAAGTCTTTCTTCAATCATCAAACATAAAGAAATCATTCAAATAAATATTTGTTACTAAGTGCATATAATTTTTAAAAGGATTGTGTTGAAGTAATACAATTCAAATTTTTTGATTCCTTTCATAGAGAATCAAATAGTTTATTCCACCTGAAGTTCACAAGAATTGAAAAAGGAAGACAAAAGGTTAGCCTTCCTTGAGTTCAAACTTATAAAAAGAAGAATGATGAACATTCTTATGCCACTATTTTTGGTTAAGGTAACAACAGGTTTTGAAGGGGCCCTAAAACCCTTTACATAGCACCAAAAAGATAGACAAAAAAGGACTAAGGTAACAAAAAACTGTCACATATGACAAAAGACCAAAAGAGGGCTAAAACCCAAATTTAACAGAAAATATCATTACAATACATCAAAACAGCTAACTACAAAAATTTTCTAGCAGACAGATAGAAAAAAATTCCAGCAACCCAAAACATTCTAGCACTGAGGCTAAACAACTTCCAATTGATCCTCCATCATCTGAACTTCAACCATCTACAGCTCCATGCTCTAGATCGAGTCCCTTAACTTATTGATATCTTTAGTCTGGACTTGGGCTTTCTTTTTAGTGTTGGAGCGAGTCCTAGAGCCAGGGCTAGAAATATGAATTTCCTGAGGGCTATCTTCCTGCTGCCGTGCCTTATCACTGTCATTACCTTCCAGAAGGATATATAAAGATTTTAGATTATCCAAAGAGTTTTTCATACCCATTTTTCTAACAGTAGTAAGCTTTTTGATAAGAGCCTTGTTGTTGTTAACCTTGTAATTAATATTTTTGAGCTTTTTGTCCACCATGGTGCTGATCTTGGTATCCATATTGTTTACCTTATCAAAAACATTTTTCCCCTACTGGTACATGGTAGCATCATTGTGCATTTTGTCAAAAATTTCCTCCAGCAGTGCATTCCTATCTTCAAGATTCTTAGAATTATCTTTGATCTCCTTTATATGATCATGAATGCACTTATACATATTGTAGTTGTTCTCTGCTTTATTTATGGCGATTTGCAGGGAAGAAATAGTAGCCACCCTTTTGATATTGACCTCTCTCTCATGGAGGTCATCCTCAAGGCTCCTCCTATTATAGAAATTCTTATCTCCAAGGTCACCTTTTGAGGTATCCTGACTATACTCAGGATTCTCATTCTCATTGTAATCTTTCTCAGTTTTGTCAATTTTCTTATCAAGGACAATATCCTCCTCATTGTTCTCCACGTTGCCTTTCTCAATCTTTGTTTCTACCATATCCCCTGTTTCCCTTTGGTAATCCTTAAATTCATGAGTCTGGTCTTCCCCACCTTCATTATTAATAGTGTGGTCTTCATTTTGGGTTTTAATATCCCCTGACTCCCTTTGAGACTCCTGATTTTCTTGATTTTGTTCCTCATCACCATCATTTTAGCAGTATGGTCTTCAATATGGGTATCAATAATATTGTCAATTTCTTTAGTTATTTCATCCAATATTTCATTCTCTATATTATGGGTCTCCTCCATCTCATCTTTACCACCCAGAGGCACATTGGTGGTAGTCTTCATTTCCTCAATGTTTCCCAACTTCCCCATAAAACCCTCATCCTCAGATGACTCATTATAATATTCATCATCAGTTTTCATTCCCTCAATATCATCATAAATAGACAAAGAAATATCCGCTGCAACAGGGCCTCTACATCTTTTTTTATCTTTTTCCTTACTAGGGCTCTTACCCTTAGACACCTCCAGACTTTTCCTCTTAACATTCAAAATACTTTTGGGAATGGGGTCGGGGATATGATTCTTGACATAATCTATAATTAATAGTATTAATCCCTCATGTAAAATAGGGGAAGACTTACTCCTATGGTCGTCGATGCTCTGGTTGAGCGAACTTAAGAGATAGAAGGGAAAGAAAACCATAATGTTATGAAAAAAATGCTTTACCAGAACAAAATGATAATTGTAAACCTTAGAATACCTGTTGTCCAATGTGAAGTACTCCATGATATCCCATATCACGAACACCCAAATACGCTTGATATTTGATAGGTTGACATAATCAAGATCACCCTTCACAAGCATAGCCCTTTCTTCGTCAGTGTTAGGCAATTTTTTATAACCTTTGTTGCCCTCTTTTTTGTCTTTCAAAAAATGCATCCCCTCCAACGGAAGGCCCATTATTTCTACAAGACGGTCTAGAGTGAGCTTGATAGATTTGCCCAGAATCTTCACAGTGTCGTTCTCCCAGCCATTAACAAAATATTTCATCACCTCCTTGTCATTTCCATGGAGACGCTTCAAATATCTATGAACATTACCCTTCTTAAGCTTGTTCCACACATCTTTTTCTTCCCTCCATTTACACTCCGCATGTTCTTCTCTCTTCAAATTTCCACCCATATCTTCTTCCTCTGCAATTCAGACTCTCTCACTATTCTGTTTCATACTACTTTTCAGCTCAAAATGAAAACAAATTTTCACAATCACAGAATACTTAATGATGTCCCAAAAAACTTGCGTCTTAAGTGATTCATCATTATTTTTATGCTTCACATTGCTCAACGCCATCGTCGTACCCCTAATTAGATCATCATTAATCAAATTGATTAATGCGAGTGATCTCACCTGACTTATGATTAATCCTATCATAATTAAGTAATAATTCCACCTCATTATTAATTTTTGCATTCCCATGCCACTTGCATGTGACATTTTTCTTTACTCCAATGTTGGCTAGACAATCAGCCACTTGATTCCTTTCCTGAAAACTATGAGACACATAAAAGGAGGTAAATTTTGAAGCCACATTAATTATCTTTACAATTATATGTTCAATAGCCCATGATGCCTTATTCTTTCCTCTAATATTATTAATAATATTTAAGGAGTCTCCCTCCAGCCAGAATTCTTTATAGCCCAGTTCCTCCTCCAGCAAAATAATGTTGAGAGCAGCCATAGCTTTGGCCCTATGGTTAGATTGAATGTCCAATGGAGAGGTAATCACTCTCACACAATTACCATTCTGGTCTCTTATTAATCCACCTCCTCTAGCAGTTCTTGGGTTGCCCTTCATGGCCCCATTGAAGTTAGCTTTAACCCAACCTTCAGGGGGCGAAGACCAAATTTCCAAAGATCTCTAATTGATATGAATATCATTACTGTCACTTTTCCTCTTACCTAATTTACCCTCAGGTTTAAACAATGAGAAATTTTATTCCAGCGCCCTACAAATCTGATTGCCTACCACTTTAAGAGATGCCTTCTTTTCTCTAAAAATTTTGTTGTTGCTCTCTTTCCAGATTCTCCAGCACACATGAGGAGGGATAAGGAACCAAAGGTCTTTATCAATAAAGTTATGAGGTAGGTAACTCCATTGAGCAACAAAATTATGCCAAAAAAAAGGAAAACACCAGTAGATATGTCATTTTCTAAACATGATATCCCAAACTTTATGAGTGAAAGCACAGTGGAGTATGATATGATCACAGGATTCAAAGTTTTCAAAGAAAATACTACATCTATTAACAATGTTTATACCCCTCCTAGAGAGGTTATCAAGAGTCAACACTTTATTTTGAATTAAGAGCCAATAGAAGAATTTGATTTTAGGTATGATATTTTTATACAATACAAAAGAGCAAGGAGGCCTTTCCTCTCTGTCAGAAAGGATATTAACAACAGAGGCCACAATATACTTGCCATCAGAAGTAGGATTCCACACAATCAAATCCTGAATATTATCTTTTATGTACTAGGTCTGAAGCTCATGCTAGAGGGAATTGAGACTAACATCAATTTCTCCTAGATTCTTCCAATTGTTAACCTACCAGTAATCAGTAACTTTTGTGCCAATAGAATCTTTGCTTCTTTCAATAATTTTCTTCCAGTCTTGATTGGAAGACAGAGGCACAAAGTGGATCCATTCATCATCCCAAAAATCAATTCTACAACCATCTCCCAGCTTCCATCTTTTACCTTTCACAATCAGGTCCTTGGTAGATTTTATACTATTCCAGATGAAGGAACCATTAGTGTTTTTGTCTTCCCCTATAAATTTCTCCAAATAATTGTTAAGAAAGAGATACTTACTTTTAATGATAGAATTCCACTCTTTTTTATCTCCATAAATCCTCCACAGTTGTTTAGCCATGAGAACTTTATTAACTTTTTTAATAGTCCGCAGCCCAAGACCTCCCAACTTTTTAGGCTTACAAACTTTTTCCCAGGACACAAGGCTCATTCTTTTCTTTTCCTCAACCCCAGACCAGAGGAATCTTTTCTGAATTTTTTCAATTTCATTAGCAATTTTATGGGGAATTTAAAATAAACTCATTGCATAAACATGGAGGTTCTGGAGTGTAGATTTTAGTAATTGGAGTTTTCCAGCATTGCTGAGAAGCGCCCCTTTCCATCCAACAAATTTATTGTTGTATCTATCTATTAGAGTGTGCTAGAAACTTTCTAGAGGATTGGAGCAAAGGGGCAATCCCAAGTAAGATGAGGGGAGTTTTACAATGGTACAACCACGAATAGTAGACATTTTCATTTTTATTTTTTCAGGAGTATTAATGAAGAATGTGGAACTCTTAGTCCAATTGACTAGCTGACCAGTAGCCTTAGTATAGATAGATAGACCTTTCTTCAGATTTTTGGCTTCTTTAATTGTCAACTCTCCCATGGTGAGAGTATCATCCACAAATTTCTCATGAGATAAAATGAGTCTAGCTAAGGATGGTTGAATACCATTTATTTCCCCTTTTTCCACTATCTTATGGATATACCTCCCAAGACACTCAGCAAGAATAGAAAAGAGGATAGGAGAGTTTGGATCTCCTTGTCTTAACCCTCTAGTAGGTTTAAAAAAAGGAGAAGAACCCCCATGAAAAATGACAGAGGAGGAAAAAGTAGTTACAAGTTGCATAATAATTTTGATGATCCCCTTGTTAAAGCCAAAAGAAGACAACACCATCTGCAGAAAATGCCAGTCAACTCTGTCGTAAGCCTTAGATAGGTCCAGTTTCATCATGAAGCCCTATTTTTTAGCCTTTTCTAGAGAATGGATATTCTCATGAGCCACAATGATAGAATCGAGGATTTGTCTCCCATGAACAAATCCATTTGTCTAAGGAGATATAATATTTGGGAGCAACTAGAGCAGTCTGGAGGTGATAAATTTAGACATAATCTTGTAAAGAGAACTGCACGGGCTGATAGGTCTAAATTCTTCCACTATGTTGGCTCCTAGTTTTTTGGGAATCAGAACTAGGAAGGTTGCATTTAATTCCCTGAGAAGACACTTAGAGCCAAAGAATTCTTTAATAGCAGCCTGAACATCTTGACTTATAATATCCCAGAATTGTTGGAAGAATAGCATAGGGAAGCCATCGAGGCCAGGAGATTTTTCTCCTTCAAAAGAGAAGACAACATTTCAGATTTCCTTATTCAAAGGAATAGCTTGGAGCATTTTGTTAGAAGGTTCATCAACCAATTTAGGGATGGCATTAATAATTTCTTCCTAATTAGGTCTATTCAAATTATTATCCTTAGCAAGCAACTCAGAGAAGTATCTTAATATTTTAGATCTGATATCTTCCTCCTTCCGGATAGTTTTACCTTTTGATTGGAGATTAGTTATCTTTTTAATATCTTTGTGTTTCAAAGCTGTCATATGGAAAAAATATTGTATTTTTGTCCCCTACCTTGATCCAAAGAGCTCTAGATCTCTATCTCCTGAAAGATTCCTCCTTGGAGATAATATTATGATAATCAACAATTAGAATGTTTTCCTCAATTTTAGTTTCCTCTGAAAGACCCTCCTTCTGGATGTTGTTCTTTATTTCCTTAATCTCATTCTACAACTTAGCTTTTTGATGGAAGATATCCCCAAACACTTCCTTGTTCCATATTTTAAAATTGATTTTAATTGTGTTCAATTTCTTAGCCATTCTATACATTGCTCCCCCTTCAACACTGTAATTCCACCATTCCTCAATCTTATTTTCTAAGTTAGGGTGAGCTAGCCACATTCTTTCAAATCTGAAGGGGAAGTTTTTTCTACTCTAGATCTGATTAATATTTAGGGATATAGCATAGTGGTTAGATCAAATACAAAGTTTGGTAGTAAGAGTGCAAAAGTACCTAGCCATCTAGTCATTGGTTAAGAGGGCTCTATCTAGTTTCACCTGAATTAAATCTTTCCTAGTACATCTATTAGACAAGGTATAGTCAATGCCCTCTAGATCAATATCTAACAGACCTTCCTCATTGATAAATTCTATTAGGTTAGATCTGCTGTCCAGTTGGGAGATAATCCCTCCCTTTTTTTCCTCATTCTTGAGTGGAGTGTTAAAATCTCCCATGATCATTCAGCTAAATTCTTGAAAGTGATTACGAATATCTTTCACTGTTTGCATATAATTTTGTCTACCACCTATAGTTTTAGGGGCATAAACATTGATCAAGTTCCAGCAAAAATTATCCTTGAGATAAGTGATTTTGACCACTAAAATGTTTTTTCACTATGAATTAAATTTCACACAACATTTTTATTATTCCAGAAAATCCCTATTCCTTCTGAAGTTCCATTAAAATCACCACCTATGCTCCCATAATCTTTAGAAACATGGAATCTTTCCAGTTTCTCTTTAGTAATTTTAGTTTCTTGAATAAGAAGAATATTCAGTTTTCTATCTCTAACCATATTCCTAAGAACATCCTATTTATGGAGGTTATTAAGCCCTCTTATATTCCAAGAGATGACTATCATTTTAAAGACTTGGAGAACATATTTCAGGGATGGTACGTTGTTTTCCATCTACTATATTATGTTTTGCTTCCTTCTCACTTTTCTTCTTTTGTGATTCCCTTCCTTTCTTACTCTTAGGATTACCAACATCAACCTTAATTTGTCTTCTGGTTCAAACTCCCCATTTACTATGATTTTATTTTTTTTTAGCTGATTCGCATGAATTACTATTGTTTTGGTCTCCTTTTTTGCCTGAAGATTTTTTAGAAATTTTATTGTTCTTTACCTGTGACCAAGGAACTTCTTGGATGACCACTTTTGTCTTTGAACTCAAGATTGTCTCCAGGTTATCTTGTCTCCACAGATCTACAATAGGGGATAGTGAATCATCCTCACTGTCTTTTGAAGAATTTTTGTTGAGATCAAGTTCCCCAATAATTCCTTCATCAGGAATGGGAGACACATCAGTAGAAGGGGGTAAATCTTCTGAGCCAATCAAAATGGTTGCATTATAAGAATCTTCTAATCCATTCAGCTTAGGTTGACCCTATTCTTGACAAGAATCAATAATGATAACTTATTCCAACCCATGTTGTTTATCCAAAGTGATTTGGTTTTCCATTTGCAAGATTGCCTCTGATTCATTACTAAGTTGATCTAGATTAGTTTTGTTTGCTGGAAGTTTTTTAACCTCAGACTCATCACTATTCACCCTTTCTGTTATGTTCTTTTGATGAGCATGATCATAATTATCTAAAGAACTTACAGAGGTATTGTTTTTCTGTTTCCATACTTTTTTAGGTTCCCTTTTCTATCCGTCTTTTTCTTTAGATTTTTTAAGCGAGCAGTGTTTAGCCCAATGACCAACTTTTTTGCAAGAAAAACAAACAAAGAGAAGTGATTCATATTTAATAGATTGGATGTACTTACCTAGTTTGGAGTTGATAGCGATGACCTCCAGAAGATCCATCTTATGGTGTATGTTCTCACAAATTCTTCCATAGACTAATCTAGATCTGGCGGCAGTCATCGGATCAATCAAAAGTAGCTCCCCAAATGCATTCAAAAGACCAAAAAAAACATCCTCATTCCAGTATTCCATTGGGAGGCTAGGTAATCTCACCCAAATAGGGGTAGTATCAAATATCTCCGCATTTAGATCTAGATTCATAACCCATTTTTGAAGAGCCAACGATGATTTTCCAAACATCCAAGGTCCTCCACATAACACTTTTGATAAATCTTCCATATTTGAGAATACAAAAGATAAAAAACCCTTTGGTATTGCTGCTATATCCACTTATCCCTTGAGTTTCCATTTATGATAGGTAAACTCCCTAAAAAGCTCAATATTGGGTCTTGTCCACGTGAACTTACTAACCAGAGTAAGAGCCATTGAGGAAACAGTATGATCCACAAGGGGATCAGGGATTGTTATGCCAAAAAAGCCCTTGTTGGTATCCGAGACATTGCTATTTTTTCAAAAGAAGATTTTCCTAACGGTTTGATCTTGAATAATGATAACCAGCTTCCTTGGAGAAGATTCCTACTTGAGGCATGATCATTTTGATCAGTCAAGGCACCTTTAGATGAGATTTCTCCTAGCCGACCATCTCGGAAAGGAGGATCCTTGACATCATCCGAATCTTTTATGGAGCCCTCCTCTGTTGATCCTCCCATAGTCTGTTGATTGCCTGTAGAAGCAGATGCCAATATTCCTCTAGCATCACGTTTCCTGCCATCGCAAGAATTCAAATTCCTTCCTGCCCACCCTTTCTATCTAGCTCCCGCTCCCACTCCTTCCATCTTTTTGGAATATCCTTATGCCACTATTATTTGTTATTTACAGTCATAATTTTCCTTGTCAAGCTCTTTTTTTAGATTGTTCTCATTTATTTGAAGAGTGGTATTTTATTGATGTAATCATAAACATAATAACATAGCAGTGAAGACCCGATCCACTATTTGAAGTTTACTTGACACAGTAAATTATCTAGGTAATACCCGCCTGAGTCCTATGGAGCTCAAAGAAGAAGGAGGATATTATCCAATCCTCATCAATTAGACTTAAGCTTGCATGATCTAAGAGTGTATCATCTGAGAATAAAGCATATAATTTTTTCAAAGTCTGTCTCTGCAAGAAAAAGTGCTAACAAATTGGTGACTCTACTAGGGAGCCATTGAATTCATAGAGTCGTATTCTACAAAGAAACATATCCCTCAAACTTTTGTAAAAGAGTCAAGTTTGTCATATTTTTCATTGCAAAGTGTCTGAAAGTCCAAAGTTATTGGAGAAATATTCATACCATCTCACATGTGGTGAGTGGTGACTCTGAGTTCTCTGATTTGCACCAGTGTACAAGTTTGAAGAAAGACTACAAAGAAGAGGTGAACATGCAGTGAAGTTCAATAGATTTTTGGGCTCTTATGACAGAGGAATTATTAAGAAACTCTATATTGAAGGTGTATGAAAGTTGCTGATTTGAAGAAGGTCAGAGTTGGGAAAGAGATCTCATCTATTCAAATATTTTCCTCTGCAAAGAGGTGGCAGCTCTACAAAGTTTTGAAAGTGATTTAGGGGAGACTTAAAATCAATAAGTATGCAGTAGCTTCATCATATTCCAAGTACTTATATTTTCATTGGATAAAGTCTTTTGTTCCATGAAAATCAGTTATATATATGTTTTTCCTATTAAGTGATCAACACTAAGTTAAGAGGGAAGAGAAAGAGGTAGTTTATAATTATTCTGTCTATCAAGATGTCACACCTATATTGGGTTAAGTTGTGTAATGCTATAAACTTTTAAGTTATCCCTAGATACCCAAATCCTATTCCACTAGTAGTCAGGGATTGTTTTCCTAAATTTAGTGGCCAGGGTGAGCAATGAGCTAAGGAGCATGTAAGAAAGTTTGTTGATTTGATAGATGATCATGACATCACACATGAGGATGTACTAATTAACCTCTTTGTGATATCTCTAGTTGAAGATGCTAGGGACTGGTTTAAGGAAATACCTCATGGTTCAATAGGGTCTATGAATGAACTGGAAGAATGTTTTGTTGAGCAATATGGTGACATAGAGGACAATAGTGTTTCTTATGCTACATCCAATTTTGATAAACCTATGTCACATTCAGATGATGATAAATAGGATCTTGAGGAGGAGCTTATCAAAAAGCAATTGACCATCATAAAACAAAGGAAGAAAGAAAGAGCCAATAGGAATGCTCAAATCAGGATTGATGAATTAAGATGGAAAATACTGAAACAAATAATAATAAATGATGTTGAGGATGTTGAATATGGATCTAGTTATTCTGATGAGGCTTAATTTAGTGATATCTAATCTAGTTATTATTGTTATAATGATGAGTCCATTTATGCTGAAGGTTTTGCTAATTCTGATACTAATAATGAACTTTGTGAGTAGCAAGACAGTGAAAATGTTTTGTGTGGACAACAAGATGATAACTATGATGCAGATGTAAGTCTCTGTAGTGATTTCTTTGCACAAAATAATATGGTCTGAGAGATCTCACTACATGTTTCCAATGATAAATAAATTTTCAGCATCAAGCAAGAAAACATATAGAATGAACAAGAATGTCAATCCTTGCTAAGCAGTGAGCCAATCTCAGATTTTTTAACTGCTGATTTTCAGAGGTATGTATCTGAAAATGACTTTCAAAATTCATGCCCTATGGATAATGATAATATTGCTGAGAGTATAAAACATTAAATGAAATTGATGATTGTGAAAGTGTATCAGAGATGAGTATAAATGATGACAATTGTTCACTTCATAGTGAAGAGATTTCAGAATTATTGTCTAGTGAATATCTCAGATTTTCAAAGAAAGATAGACTTTAATCTCAACATTTCACACACATTGAGTTTAAAAAAGAATACATATCAGATTGTCCAAGTGTTGACAATTATTTCTAAATAATTAGTGTTGTTTCAGATTTAAGGGATGAAGAGACTCTAGATATAATGTCGAGCACTGATTGGGATAGTTGTCTAGATTTGAAATCTTTTTCAGATTCTGAATTTTCCAATGAACTATTAAGGGATAGTCCTTCAGTTGCTCAAGATTCACATTTTTATGATGAATGTGTTTATGTTTTCCCTCCCACCCACCAACAAGTTTTGGATTTTAATGATGTTGATAATTTGCGGGAAGGTATTTATAAATATTCTGATATGGATATACAAGCTATTGTCAAGATGCAGGATAGTAATCCATGTGAGAAAAAGAGTATGGATTATGACATGGGATTACCATTGTTTGATAGTGAAGATGTTGAATCTTTCTCTTTTGATTTATCTCTTCTTGAAGAAAGTTAGAATCATTTGCATAAGATCCATGAAGTCTATGATGAGCTTAACTGTGATGTTCCTTAGATTGTTGTTCCCTATCCTTTGAAGGATGAATTAGATCATGTTTCAAGTGGTGAATGTTTTTCAGTATTTGCATAAGGTTCAGTATGCTGATTTCTCCTTTGATATGCAAACTACTGATGTGAATGGATTTAATAGTGCTAACCCAAGCAATATGGCATATTTTGAGTATTTTATTTTTCAGCCAGGCAGTGACTATCAAAGATGCAAAAATAAGCTAGGCATTGTTGATTATTGCATTGAATCTCAGTTTTTGCTAACTAATGAATGCATCATACATATGCCACATACTTTTCAGAATTGGTATCATTTCCAATTTAGTTCTCAATTGGATTATGATGATATTTTTTTTATCTTGAGCTAATATTGGATAATGGAAATAAGATAGGTCAGATGCATGGAAGTGATCATTTCAGCTTATCTCTAATTTGTGAAGATGAAAACCAGGTGTATGATAGAGGTAAGAGATTATCTCATTTTTGGGACTACATGCCTCTTATAGACAATGTGCATATTGTATAGTCACTTTCCCTTCTATTGTGTGGTGTGTTTTCTTTGAGTAGAGTTTTCTCCATTTTTTGAGAAGAGAGAAGTTTTAAGAGAAAGGAGAAGTAAGAGAGAAAACAAAGTCTAATTTATTTTGTGGGTGGTCTGCTTCTACCATGAGATTCTAAAATTTCTCTACATGCCCACATAGGGCATGCATCCAGATTTAGAGCCACTATTGGTACTCTCAGATTTGGAAAAAATTTGAGAGTGACCAATTGAAAATTTTCTATAAGGCAAAACGACTGCCCTGAAAAAACTTTTGAAGAGACCTAATGGGAGTGCTTGTAAAAGGTACCCTGATGATTTTCATGATATACCACTTGGGAAGAGGGTTTAGTGCCTTTAATTTGACATATGTAGTGGATTCCAGCTCCTAAATTTCAATTGTGGCATGTTTAGGGAGTATCCAGTTGAAGGTGGTTACATAAATCTACATTTTTGCTAAGTGTCATTTTGTTGTACCAGGCCTAGTTTTCTTCTGAATAACTTGTGCCCTAGTGAGTTTCATAAGCTGCCACTTTGAGAATGTTTAGAATATATATCAGAGAGCCTATTTCTCAAAACAAAAATCATTTCAAGTCCATTTGATAAGTTTCCATATTCCCCAAACTCGGTTGCCCAGAATTGTTTGTATCTTTGTTCTGCCCAGAAATTTGAATAGCTCAGTTTGACTGATTATAAATTTTGACCAGTTGATTAAATTGAAAAAATTCATTTTTTAATGTCTCCCAATGGTCAAATAATTCATATTTTTTCATTTTTAGATCATGATGAATCCATTAGAGAAGTTTTCCAATCTATTTCTGTTTGCATTTTGTTAAGTTTCCCAAAATTATTGAATGCAGATTTTTGAATACCTTACTTTGAAGGTCTACATCTCTGACCGAATGGATAGGTATGGAATTATGGAGTGTTCTATAATTTTTTAAACATGAAAATGAACCTTTAATCCTATTTTTAGATCCCTGTGTAATCCGATGACAAGTTTTTCTAGAACCATTCTATTTACAATTAATTCTGATTTCAAAGTGGCAAATGCAAAATTACTATGTTCCTTACTTTGGGGTCTTCCAAGTTGTACCTGGTTGAATTCCTTGCATAATTGAATATAACCCCATACTAGAAACATGAAAGTGTTCTCATTTGAATATTTTTAGACTCCTTCCAATCCAGTTGTCCACTTTCCCAGCTTGATTCCAAATCCAAAATCTGCATATTCAGTGATCTTAAAATCAGAAAAGTTGTAAGGTGCTAACTTTGCAGATTAATGCTAATCAATCAGTTCACCTTCAGTAAAACTTAGTTAAGGATTCATGTTCCATCTATGAAGGTGAATTGAGTCCCAGAGGTTCAAATTCTAAAGGTTCATCTTGATGACTTTATGATTTCAATTTCAAAGGCAGTTTGTGTAGTTTGACAGTGCAGAGCAGAATTGGAGTAAACAGAATGGTCATTTTTTGAGAGTTGTTTTCAAGAACCAACTGTGGAATCATTCTCATGGCATGTAATTCTAATACTTTATCTAATGGTGAAGTCTCAGAGCATATCATGCTAATCTCTCAATGACTGATTTGGATGAAGTTTATACTATTTCAGCATTTGCACTTGCACAGTATTCTGAAATGTCCAAGTTTGATCAGTTGCACCTTGTACCAAAGGATGAATCTAGAAAAACTCTTTTGCATGTGTATTCTATGTGGATGAATGAGTCATTTCACCAAGTGATAGAGCTTGAAGTTGTGATATGATGACTTTCCAACTGGCACCTTTGGCAGTGTTTGCATAAGTTTGAATACTTTAAATTGCATAATAGAATGAAGTTGCCCACTTTGCATGTTATGAACTTTTCATCCTAATCTTTTCAAGATAGTCTAGTTGATGACAAATACTCAGATGCTAGAGAAGAATGTGTGTTCTAGTTCCCATATTTTCAAAGATTCATTTAGTCATTTTTTAAAGCTCGTTCTGGAGGTCAGATGCCATTAATGAGTTAAATTTGAAGAAATGTAAAAGTCAGTTTTAAGCGATTGCTAGTTCAGTAATCCAAATTGCACCGTTGGTTAAGTTTGGTCTATCAAATATTAAGGTGGCATTCATGAGTTTTGACTATGGGAGAAATGTGCAAGCATAGACAAAAATGTATCAATTTCAAAAACATTGAGAAAAAACTATGAAAGCATTACTTGGAACATAACATTATTATTTGAAAAACAAAAGTGTAATGCAAAAGGGGACCAGATGTTGAATATCAGTAACTACCACCATGCACATATCTTGCAATCAATGCATTCCATATGGCGAGATTTCTTTGAGGCACTTTGTCAAACAATTGGGCCATGAAGAGGACTTGAGCATGGATATTAAACAATGCATTACCAATGAAATTTTCAAATGCAAATAAGACAAGAATTTGCACAAGTCAGCATTGAAGGGACATTTAAAAAAAACATATTAAACAATCAGTGTAAATATAGTTGGTAGATGCTAGTGTTTAAATGATGTTTATAAGGGGATTGCATAGTCAAGTAAGTTGGATCCATGTGCAGTGAGAGGGATGACGTCGGCATGGTTTTTAAAGTTTGAAATTGTTAATCCTTATTGCATATACTTTATGGAAGACATAGCATTGACTGCCAGCACAAAGTGAAGGAGGTTTTTTTTTTAAATTTCAAAAATAATATGCTAATGCCAAGTACAAGTTGCACAAAGCATAGTGGGAGCCCACGCCATTATTTGCACATAAAATGTAAATGGTTTTGCAAAATGTATTTGTTAAGGGAAGCTTGCATTAAGTGGAGGATGCCATGCATTTAAAAAGGGAAGAAGATGACCCTACGTAGGACTTTGAATAAAGTCTTACGTAGGAAAAAATACAAACAATGCCTATATTGAACAACATAGACCCCTGTGCAGACAATGAAGGATGCAAACAAAGCTTTGACAAGAAAATGCAATTGGCATTTTAAAAAATCAGCAATTTTAGAATACATTGACTGGAGAAGTAAAACAGACACTTGCGTAGCATTTGGTGGAGGAACCCACAAGGATGGATAAAATGACATTGCATATGCCTGCGCAGTTTGATTGGGACTTTTAAAAAATTGCAAATTGGTAAAGTCTAAGAAGTTTACATAGAGGTTAGAGGAAGATGATTTACATTTAGAAAACCATAGCAAAGTTCCAGCGCACCATTTTGGAGGAGTTTTAAAACTATTAGAATAAAATTGCAAAACAATCAATGCCAGTTAAAAGTTGTGCAACATTTGGGGAGTTTTCTGTAAGTTGGAAAAAACATTATAAACAATAACCAATAGTAATGCCTACATAGTAGTTTGAGAAGGGGCCTGCACATTATTAAAGATATTTGTAAACACATTCATGCAGAAGGAGGGAAGCCAGAAAAATGATAAAAATCAATGCATTTTAACAAAGGGGGCAGTGTTGATGAAATTTTAAAATATTAAAACAGAAATCAATTCCTTGTGTCTCAGCACATAGATGTTTGCAGAGGTTTGAAAATGCTTAAAAGAATTATCCCACATGCAGAGGGTTAAGGAGTTATTTATTATTTATATGGTAAAGGCCACACTTTACATTGTAAGAAAGAACCAAGAGGCCATTTGGTGGGCCTCTTGGCTGGACAGTTAAAGTGCGCAGTGGGCCCCCCCAATTTTGGCACTGGAAATACAAATGCTTTAAAAATCTTGAGGGATTTAGTCCCACATTCATGTCGCTAGGGAAATATGAATATTTTATAAACAACAAAGCATAATGTATACTTTGAAGTTGAAGTAGAGGCTATCTCCACATGTGTAGAAAAACAACACCTTGATTTCTGTGCCAGCGACCAAAGGGTGACCCAATTTTGTAGATAAGAGGTGACATGACAGACACATGGCGCTTGTGGACACCTGGCGAGCCTTCATGAGAAGATAACCACCAGAGGAGAAAATTGCCATGATCGGGATATAACCGCCAGTCACCAGGTCGCGTGATGTTGACGGTTAAGTGGCAAAGGTTCAGAGACTCAGTCGCTAGTTAAACCCAGGGTTAGCCAAATTATTTGGTGACTTAGAAATTACATTGTGCAGGGTTAAACCGAGGTTAGCTTTAAGTTAAAATATATTCAAGCCCAACCTAGAGAAACAAATCAGCAGGTGACACATGGCGATTTCTGGTGGATTCTTAGGAAAGAAACATAAACTAGAATTTAAAAGGGAAAAATGTGTAGGATTTTAAAGTTAAAATGACTTTAATACTATATAGTCTTTTCATAATTTGGAAATACATTTTTTTTCATTTTCTAAAGGATATGTTTTCACGGAGGATGCTCTCATCAGGAGTGAATCAGATTTTAAAATCATATTTTTGCAGAGATATTAGATTAAAGACAAAAGATATCAGATTTTAAAGACAGTTGCAGGAGAAGATAAGATCATAATTTGACTTTGAAAAATCCAATAGAATCATATTTTATTTGAAGAGGCAACCACCGATGGAGATCAGATTTGCAAGAAAAGACAGGTGTAAATCAGGCATAGTTTTTAGGGTTTCCTTCTTCTCTATTTATTTCTTTCTTCTCTCTATTTTGAGGGTCCTGTTCCTATCTTATGCTCTGCTTGGGGGTTTCAGACTATGTTCTTCCCTTCTTCTAGAATGCTCAGAGTAGGTTCCATATGAATGTTGAATATAATTCTACTAGGTAGACTTCCTAAATTTTGTCTAAGCTTTTAAGCTTACAGTTCTAAATGTATTGAAGCAAGACCATTTTAATAGAACACAGTGCAGTTCTTCTTCTAAATTATTGTTTTCTCTTCTTAGTTTTTTTTATGCTCTTGTATGGTTTTATTTGTAAGGCATCTAAAAACATACCAGTTGTAAGGCAACTTGTTTAATTATTTATGAGTTTCTTTCATGGAAAGAACTAAGTTTCATAAGTAATTTCAGAGAGTAAACATCAGTATGAAGATTTGATACAATAGTGTAGAAGTGACAGGATGGTTTGTAAGGAACTCTATCTAGGTTGCATATAGTTTGTAAGGCACTCTATAGTATTTTCATTAAATTTATTCCTGTGGATTTATTTTTCAGTAACTCTTTGCCCAAGGATAGGCACTGGTTAGGGTTTGTTAAGAAGTCTTTCTTCAATCATCAAACATAAAGCAATCATTCAAATACATCTTTGTTACTAAGTGCATATAAGTTTTAAAAGGATTGTGTTGAAGTAATATAATTCAAATTCTCTGATTCCTTTCAGAGAGAATCAAATAGGTTATTCCACCTGAAGTTCACAAGAACTAAAAAAAGGAAGACAAATGGTTAGCCTTCCTTGAGTTCAAACTCAGAAAAAGAAGAAGGATGAACATCCTTATGGCACTGTTATTTGTTATTTACAGTCATAGTTTTCTTTGTCAAGATCTTTTTTTAGATTGTTCTTAGTTATTTCAAGAGTGGTATTTGTAGACATCAAAAAATGTCTTAATCCCTCTATTAGTTAAATTATTAATTTAATTAATTCACTTAGCCGTTTAAAATTAAATAAATTTTATTTATTTAATTTTAAGCCTTTTTCCTCTATTATTTAAATAAATATTATTATTTATTTAGATAATTCATTTACCCTTTTCTCTTTTAAATTAAATAAATTTTATTTATTTAATTTTGATTCTTTTCCTCTATTTATTAAATAAACATATTTTGTTTATTTTCTAAATTCATTAATCCTTCTCTAGCCAATCATGTGCATTCACATGGATCAACTCCAAAATTATGAGCTTGTGACACTTGTCACTT
>MU226501.1:2405206-2457895 GCA_018584345.1 Thuja plicata | reverse complement strand
AAATCAAACGAGTCTTGGGTGCACTTGTTTTGGCTCATCGGAGGTTGTAGTGAAAATTTAGTTGTATTTCAAGTTTCTTGCATGCTTTTAATATTTGATATATCTTGTATATGCATGTTTTGACTTGTTGTGCAGCTGTAGGTATTTTCATTGCATACAGTATTTTATTGATGTGATCAGAAACATAATAAAATAGTAGTGAAGACCCTATCCACTATTTGAAGTTTACTTGAAACATAGTAGATTATCTAGGCAATACCTGCCTGAGTTATGTGGAGCTCAAAGAAGAAGGAGGATATTATCCAATCCTCATCAATTAGACTTTAGCTTGCATGATATAAGAGTGTATGGTCTTTGAATCAAGCATATCCTTTTGTCAAAGTCTGTCTCTGCAAGAAAAAGGGCTAACAGGAGCCATGAAAGCAAAAACTAGCTAAAAGATACCAGTAGACTACCTAGTTTACTATTATTTTCCTACCACTCAAAGAATAACTCAAAAAAGATTTCTCTTTGAATAGGAAAGTCTTGTATCACTCCACTCTACATGAATCCATAGTTAACTCTCTAGATCAACACCATTAACATGCAAAATAGTAGTTTGTGCAATATATATAGGGAACTCTTCTTTCTTACTCACAAAAACTTGATTACAAATCACTCTCCCTCGGGATTCAAGCCTGAGAGTGTCTTAGATTCCATTCTCCACCATTCTAGGCCATTTGAATTCAATTTCCACTCCTACATTTGTGGGAATCTTATGTAGTCGAGTTACATGCAACATTTGCAATTTCTTGCAAATGTTGTCATGACAACTTCTGGCATCTTTTGCATTAACTATGAAAACTAGAATCTAGGGCCTCTAGGATATTTAGCTCAATGAAAAAACCCAATTTAATGACCTTAAGGCATCTTTTACATCCTTCATGGGTCTAGAACACATTTTAAACCGAAATCCCAACTTTAGACCAACTAGGCCTAAACTAACAAAAACAACTAACAATGACTAATTTGTGACCTTAGTCCTAACACTAACTCACCTAGTCCACATGACCTACTAAGGCCTCAAATAAAATATACATCTCTGACTTGGCTAAGTTTAGATACAAGAAAAAAACTTCTAAGGCTTGACGATTTCCTAGGTGCTCCTGCACCATCCTCCCCTAAACAAAAGACTTCAATCCACCCTTGGATTGAGTAATTTGGTGTCAACCCCCAACTTCTTAAACTCATTTTCCTTGATCCATACTGCATTTGCATCAGATTGTCCTTGCCATTTGATCAAGTGTTCTTTATACTCCTTCTTCTTGGTCTTCTTGTAAAATCTAGAATCTGGTATGCTCTAAGCTTGTTTGATTGGTATAGATGGCAAGTGTGTGTGAGAAATTACAGCTTCATGAAATTAGGATTAAAAACTACAATTCTATGGAAAGAAAATAATAATTTAGCCTAAGAATTGCAATTAAATCCATGACACCTCATGGTTCTCTAACTAATGTTTGTTGAAAGATCTCTCAGCCTTAATCTCTCTCAAGGACAATCCTAGAATGAGAAAATTGATACAAAATGCCTAAATCTAGCTCAAATGATCAAGATGTGTGTGCTTTGCAACTCAAATGCTCATGATTATGCTTGTAGAATCAACAATTTGCTTCTCAAAATGATCAAAATGCTCTCAAATGCTAACAAAATGCCTATAATAATGATGCTATGCATTCAAATTTTCTAGGATATGAAATGCATACAAAATGACTTGTATTTATAGAAAATTCCCAAGGGTAGGGGGTAGAGTGAATTGACCATGGGTTAATATTTGTTTGATTTTGATCCCTCAAATGGTTTCAAATGGGGGGACCATTTAAATGGTTGTCCTCAAAGGGTGGGACAAGAAGACAAAATACTCAACTCTCATTGGTTGATCAAATTGTGTTGAAAGAAAATAGGATTTATTTAATTCAATAAATTAATTAAATTAGCCATGTAAGGGTGAATAGGTTCATTTTTATTTTTGATTTAAAAATACTCAATTAATTGATTAAAATCAATTATATAATTTTGATTGATCCCTTTTAGGCTTGAATTTGATTATTTGATTTCATGATTATTTAGTCCTTTGATTTTAATTTGATTTTAATCCAATTTTCTTGATAAATGTCCATTTGAATGATTTTGATCCATTTTGATGCATTGTGATGACATTTAGGACAATTGGCTGAAATTTGCAAATATGGATGATTAAGAAACACCTCGTCAATTTTAGGTGTCTACAAATGCCCCTCTTTGAATTTATGTGTGAAGCGCATTGATTCAAAGAAAACTTGATGTCCTGATCATTGATTTGATAATGATGTTTGATTGATTAAGTGATGCAAAACCTGATATTGATGATTTGATTGATATCCTGATGTGAAACTGGATGCAGAACTTGATGTGGAATCTGATGCGGAACTTGATATGAAACTTGATGCAGAATACCTCACTGATAAAGTTTGAATTTTTAATGCCCCAGATTCGATGTAAGATATGATGCAGAATCCCAGTTTGATGATATGATGATGCCCCTTCAGAAATGAAAACATATTGATATTTGGATGTCAAAAAATGAATGAAATGAATGATGAATAGATCCAAGATGACTTCATTTCTAATAAACAATGATGCTGAAAAAGATGTCAGAAGATGCCCCAGTGTGCAAAATATGTAATTTAGTCCAACTGGGTAAAAAATCTTCAAAATTACAGTAAAACAACTTAAATAGGTTGAAAAACCCAAATTTACTAGTCATTTTCACTTTTTACTATTTCAGATTTTGCTCTAATCCTGTGACAATTGACAGCAATGGTGGTCCTTATACGAGAGCATTGGTTCAAAAGAGCACACTGTTATCAGAGATGTCCTGACTACGGGCCTCTAGTGAGTGGTTTCAACCTTCCTTGTTCATTTATTGCTCATTTAATAGCATTTATTACATGATTTTGATTCTTTTTAGATAGATGTTTGCAAAATGCCGCTTAGGAAACTTTAAAAACCACCTAGACTAGTGAAATGCCAACCCCACGCATTACAAAGCTGCGTTGGAATGATCTAGTGCCACCTAGGAGTTAGGTCAAATTTTGCAACCCAATTAGTTTAGCGCCGCCTACGAAACCCTAGAATTTCAAGGCTGCCTAGGAAAATGTGAAAGTCGCCTATGACTTTAAAAGGTCATGTGCTTTGTAAAGCACCACCTCCAATGTTTAAAGAGCCATGTGTGATTTTTTCATTGCCACAAGGCTAAAAATCCGCATACACTTAGTCAAGTGTCACCTATAAGGACTTTGAGTAAACCTGAAATAGATAGGATAGATTGCCTTTGATTGAACGTCTAGATGACTTGATTGATTCCAAGATAAAAAAATGTGATTCCATGATGTCACTTAGTATTTAGAATATTAGAAAAATTCATACCGATGAATGTTTGATATGCCAATCAGTTTAATTAAAATGATGCCAAATTGATCCCTTCTCAGGATCTAGAGGTTACGAACAATAGGTTGATGTGCTCAAAATAGAGAAAGTATAGATTTAATTTCATTGATTTACTTAGAATGATCCTCCAATAGAAAGAACTAATATAATTCACTTTGTTTCAAAATGTAGGAACATTATTGTAAGTTGCGAGTATGGGGTGTGGTTTCTTGGATTTTTTATTTAGTCGATGAGTTGACTCTTCCCAAGAGATGTATGATCGACACATGTGGTCTTAGTTTCCTTCTTGATCTCCCTTGGTTTCAGCTAAATTGAGGTCTATTGATAGCTATGGCTAGGAGATGTCCCTCTGACCACAACACTTTTCATCTACCCCTTAGCGAGATTACTATCATGCCAGAGGACGTATACAAATTGTTGAGGATCATGTCTCATGGAGAGAAGGTATACTATGATTCAATTTATGATGGTAGCGTATGCAGATGGGTGTTTAGAGACAACACCATTGAGAATGACTGCATTACATAAGTGCGGTTTGCTTCATTTCCTACTTTTCTAGCATTACTAGGAGCAGTTATCAGAGGATTGTTTCTTCTAGATAGGAGAGGTCATGGCTTTGTGGTTGGATGGGGCTGTATATTGGAGGACTTGATTGCACATCCTCAGAGATTCAACTAGGGTTCCTATGTGTTGGCCCAGCTTTACAATGATTTACATGAGATTTTATACAGGCGCAACACATCTATCTCAGTAGGTGCAGTTCTATTACAGCTACAGACTTGGGAGCATATCCCTACCACCAGACTAGTCTTGGCACAAGTGCGGGCCCGAGGTTATCCATATGCATTTTTGTACGATGGTATGCTTGTCTAGCATCATCTGGGAAAGGTTGAGTTTTGACAGCGTATTATCGATGATATTTATCAGGTCGTATGGATATCATATTTAGGATGTGAGGGATGGCAAGAGGATGATGATGAGTTGCCTTATTCTTTTTCCCCTTGGTGGATGATTTGTCGATCACCACTATGTATAGAGATATTTTACTTCAGGAGAGTGCTTTGTCAGTATAGCTGAGTACATGATATGCCCTAGGGTATGGCACTTTATGCTAGGGTATAGGCAGAGCGATCCATGTGGGGAGCTCAAGTTGATTATGTAATACCTCGCTAGGGAACCCAGGAGAGATTAACCAAAAACATGTAACTAAGTATGCAGAACAATTTTTTTTTTAGAGTTTACAATTGATAAATAATTAACAATGCGGAAGCAATATAACATAAGATAATACATACTCATAAATAAAACTCATTTATAGATTAAAAATCCAGAGGGTTCCATGATGTAGGATTAATTAAGTTAACTAATCTACTATAAGAAATTAAATAATATAACATCTTCATATAATGAAAATGAATAACAATAACATCATCTCATAAATGAAATCTAGAAACCACGGATACCATAAGGTATACATTAAAAACCAACATCCACTGCACAAGTCGCAGGGTATGTAATAAAACTTAATACAAAGTACAATACAATATCTAAGAATATCACAATTGATACAATGATACAAATATAGATCATAAGAAAGATAAGAGAAAGTCTCCAATAATGAAGAACAAGAAAGTACAACTGCAACAAGGATCATCCAACAAAAAGTCATGAACGTCAGATCTCAATGGTAATAAGAATCACTACCACCCGACCACGTGAAACCAAAGGTCCACTCCCACCGTGCTGAGGAGATAAGCACAGGCCCACACATACAGGAAACAACCAAACAAGAAAGACTAATGCAAAGGTACAACAGATAAAAAGGTAACAAGAAGATTTTAGGGTTAAAAGTATGAAAGATCAAGAGACAAAGCAAGTGTACCAAATACTCATGTAGGAACCTAGAAAACATACATGAAAGTGTCATCACATAATTCTACCCTTGAGTTACCTTAGTAGCCCCTCTGGACCTTGGCCCCCAAGTGACTCTATGTGGCTTAGTAATCCTTTCATACAAACAAGGATTCTAACCATGCAAGACCTCGATCAAGCATCTTCTCCCACTCCCATCCTTAGCATGTACTAGCACTCAAGGCATGGGAAAGGCACATATTTATCTTATTGATATTTTCTCTCAATTAATTTCATTAAGTTATCACTTATTAGGCCACTTACAATAATTTACTCTAGTAGCCTCTTACGGCCCTAGCCCCCATTGCAAGCCACTTCTCATCTATTCTCCTAGATAACCTACCCTAATACTCCTAGCCACAAGACCCAAAGAAGATAAAGCCAAAACCACAAAAGACGTCTCATAAAGCATTAAATCATGAAATTCATCAATGAAAATGTTGGAGCATAACAAATAATAATACATCCTATACAAGGATCCAAATTGTTCATCTCATAATGAACATCTCAATAAGTCATCCATCCCATAATGGATATCTCAATAAATAATTACCAAATTATCATAATCTCATATCAAAAAATCAATGATCCTCAATAGCTTCAAAATAATCTCTCTCCAACATCGAGTAAATCATAATAAAAAAATACCATCACTCAAAATATTGAACAATCATAGAAGAAGAAACAAGGTGACCAAGTGAACAAGTCATAACTCAACACAATATTGGTTGTTACCACTTAAGGTAAAATAACATAAAGATCAAGGACTCAAGGAACACATGACATATCTCACATATGTAACCAAGATAACACATGAACCAATCATGACATAAATAGGTTATGAACTTTTCACAATATGAAACCCGAAGAGTAAAAAGACATAAAGTAATAAGATAGTACAAGTTTGAAGACAAAATCCACCTAGGGTAAGTACCTACCCACATTGACACTTACAAGACCAAGGTCACATGAAAGAAGGCATGCATAAATTTTACATATTATTTAACTCCATTTATATAAAATCATTATATTTATTAAAATACTCTTAAGTCATTAATGACTTAGTTAATAGCATAAAGTACGCACATGGAACATATATGGTGTTTTATTGAATATCTATGACCTTTAAAATTAAATTATAAATTGATTAGATCATTCATATTAATTATTTAATAATTTTAAAATTGATTAATTTTTAATCAATCAGACTTATTAACAATTTTAACTTTATAAGAGTGAGTTTTTGCGTATTTCCTCTATGCAAATTAGTTGGTATTTTTAACGGTATAATATTATATGAAATGATATGGACCTGAAACTTATATCTATATAAATATAATTTAATTTTACATATTTATCATTCTTTCTAGTCCTAAAGATAAGGTCATTTAAATGATGTAAAAAGTAAATCTCTGAAACAGCCCTGTTCGGGAAAGAAGGTTACTAGTTTGGTAAAAATACCATAACATTGTCTTGAACCGTTGGATCATCATTAAAGTCCAGGAAAAGATGCATAATAGTACTATTTAAAATTACACTAAAGAGATTTTCTTAATTATGTAATTAGAAAATTTACGGATGAATGTTTGGGAGGATCCGATTGAAAAATCAAGCTCAAATAGGCCTAATTTCACTATAACAGCCAATATTTGATCCTTTAAGTACAAAGGAACCCAATTTAATTTTTTTATATTTTAAATAAAATCCAAATGGGTATCCTAAAGTGTCTATATATTTTTAAGGTGACATCTACAATGAAAATTATTTCCTACCCTGTCTCTTCACAACCCTAATCCAAAAACATATGTTTTTAAACCCATAACCTTACATAAAAATTATCTCCTAGGGGTTCCATACAAATTCTCACAAAATATCAGACATTTCATCAACATAACTCACAAGAACACCATAATCATCTATATAAATTTTTAGAAATCAAAAGAACATTAACTCAAAATCAAATCACAATTAAGGAAGCACAGAGAAAATAATCTTTCCAACAGAAACTGTAAAAAGAATTAGAAACGCATACCTTGAAAATGCCAGGTAGACTTGCTAAGAAGAAGAAGAATAATAATAAGAAGAAGAAGAACCAAAAAGAAGACTCCACTCCCAAGCTTTAAAAATATATTCTTTAACTTGAACATCTCCATGCAAAACCTGAAACCTGTCTCTTGAAACTTCCGTTCTAAAAAAAATCTTTGTCTCCCCTCAAATGGCAAAAATCCTCTAAAAAACTAAAAACTATTCCCCTAGGGTTTCTAGGACAGCTTCCTAAAAAACTAAACCCTAAATTTTTTTTTGTTTTTTTTAGGTAAAAATAAATTTAGTTATTTATTTATTTTTAAAAGAAAGAAATACACAATTTCCTCTCTTGCTTCTTATAATATTAAATAAATAAATATTATTTATTTATTTATTTTCTTTTCCCAAATTAAGTATTATATCTCTCTATATATTTTTTTTAAATAAATAAATATCCTTTCTTTCTTTTCTTCACTAGTTTTTTTTAATTTTTGTTTTTTGTTTATTTTTATTTTTTGTAATTAAATAATTAATTCTCCACAAAACTCATTTTTTAATTAGAATTAAAACTCAATTTATTGTTATTATTATTATTATTATTATTATTATTGTTATTATTATTATGTGATTACATTGCATATTATTATTTTTAATTAGGAATAATATTTGTAGCATATTATTAATTTATTTATATTAAATATGCCTTTTAATTTTCATTTAGACATAATTTTTAATTAAATCTTCTAACTTTATCTTTAGACTTTTAATTAAATACCTTTTAATAAATATGGGTATTTAATTGATCCGATTAATTAAATATCTATATATTTAATATTTTATTATTCTTAGAAGGTTCAATTATTTAAAATTTATAATTAACCCTTAATTACTCTTTAACTTACATCATGACAAAATACCACATTGACCTTCATGCATGCATACTGAAATCTGACCAATTCAAAATGCAGAAAAGATGCAATGACATAAGCATGCTCAAACAAGGGTTCACAAATTCACGTCACCTCGACGAATTCAGAGAAGGTAGTCAGTCAGATACTTGTCCACTATTTTTGGACAATAATGGCTTAAGTTGGGATTTGGACCTGTCTGTTATCTCACCTCTCTTACCATTGAGATATTGCGATAGGGCACACTCATCTTGACAATTTAGGGAAGTCGATGCCTGGTACTTGCAAACCTGCATCATAAAGTTGAGCATGTACATAATACAAATAACAAAAAATGATAGGGACCGGTCGATCGTGTGGATCTTGTAATGTAAGTAACTACGTCTCCATCCTCTGCCACATCAGACACATCATATAGAAATGTAAGATAGACACACCACACATCAATATAGAACATTTATGCCAACCATACACATGCAAGTATGGGGTTAGTAAAATCATCCTAATATATGCATAATCATCATGAAGATAACCAAAATATTCTAGCATAAATATTGAAAAGTAAATTATGGGTGGGCACTACATACACCCCCCCTAAAATTAGGCTTACTCCTGGAAGCTGACAAACAAGTAAAGATTACAAGGTTACATAAAGGTGCTACAATGGTTCTCTTATGAGTAGAGTGAATAATTTAATTGGGGACTTAGGTCCTTGACCCAATTGACCTATTATGAAAAAACACCCTAGTACCATTCTCTGCAATGTCCTCCCTTACTACTATCATAGGTTCATAAAGAACATGATAAAAACAACACTTATCACAAAACTGAGCTAGCAATAGCAAACATTCGAAATAGTTATCACAAAAAAAAGAAAAAAACTCCCAAGTGGGGGAATAACAAGTCCAACAATAAATAATAAAATGCTCGAGCAATTTGAATGGTAAACCAAGTGTGACCAATGCCACAAACTAGATAGTGAAAAGAGAATTAGATGACTAGTCCAAGCATAAGAAAGATAAAAAATTTAATGCTAGCCCAAACACAACACGAACAAATCATCAAAAATAAAATAAATAATGAATCATAAAACATCACACATAACAAAGTGTCGAGTTTTAGCCACACTTAAGGGAGTAACTACTTCACGACACCTAAGAATACATCTTAGATGCGTTAGAGAATGTATCCAAACACAATAGACTGTTCCTAAGGTAAGATGCATAACACACAATAAACTAAACAACTTGCAAATTTTTTATCTATAGATTATGAGTTACAATAGTCAACAACTAAACACCTAGTGGGCATACAAAATCCCAGAGTTCCCAATGTAGAAACTCGGGCTCTGATACCAAGTGTAATGCCTTGCTAGGGAATCCAGCAGAGATAAAACATGTTACTAAGTTTGTAGAACAATTGTTTTTTTTAGATTTTACAATTGATAAAGTATTAACAATGCGAAAGCAATATAACATAAGATAATACATACACATAAATTCAAGTCATTTATAGATTAAAAATCCAAAGGGTTCCATGATGTAGAATTACTTAAGTTAACTAATCTACTAAAATAAATTAAATAATATAACGTCTACATATAATGCAAATGAATAACAATAACATCATCTCATAAATAAAATCTAGAAACAACTGATACCATAAGGTATACATAAAAAACCAACATCCACTGCACAAGTCGCAAGGTATGTAATAAAACTTAATACAAAGTACAATACAATATCTAAGAATATCACAACTGATACAATGATACAAATATACATCATAAGAAAGATAAGAGAAAGTCTCCAACAATCAAGAACAAGAAAGTACAACTGCAACAAGGATCATCCAACAAAAAGTCATGAACGTCAGATCTCAATGGTAATAAGAATAACTACCACCCGACCACGTGAAACCAAAGGTCCACTCCCACCATGCTGAGGAGATAACAACATGCCCACACACACAGGAAACAACCAAACAAGAAAGACTAATGCAAAGGTACACCAGATAAAAAGGTAACAAGAAGATTTTAGGATTAAAAGTATGAAAGATCAAGAGACAAAGCAAGTGCACCAAATACTCATGTAGGAGCCTAGAAAACATACATGGAAGTGTCATCACATAAGTCTACCCTTGAGTTACCCTAGTAGCCCCTCTGGACCTTGGCCCCCAAGTGACTCTATGTGGCTCAGCAATCCTTTCATACAAACAAGGATTCTAACCATGCAAGACCTCGATCAAGCATCTTCTCCCACTCCCATCCTTAGAATGTAATAGCACTCAAGGCATGGGTGAGGCACATATTTATCTTATTAATATTTTCTCTCAATTAATTTCATTAAGTTATCACTTATTAGGCCACATACAATAATTTACCCTAGTAGCCTCTTACGGCCCTGGCCCCGATTGCAAGCCACTTCTCGTCTATGCTCCTAGATAACCTACCCTAATACTCCCAGCCACAAGACCCAAAGAAGATAAAGCCAAAACCACAAAAGACATCTCATAAAGCATTAAATCATGAAATTCATCAATGAAAATGTTGGAGAATAACAAAAAATAATACATCCTATACAAGGATCCAAATTGTTCATCTCATAATGAACATCTCAATAAGTCATCCATCCCATAATGGATATCTCAATAAATAATTACCAAATTATCATAATCTCATATCACAAAATCAATGATCCCCAATAGCTTCAAAATCATCTCTCTCCAACATGGAGTAAATCATAATAAAAAAATACCATCACTCAAAACATTGAACAATCATAGAAGAAGAAACAAGGTGACCAAGTGAACAAATCATAACTCAACACAATATTGGTTGTTACCACTTAAGGTAAAATAACATAAAGATCAAGGACTCAAGGACCACATGACATATCTCACATATGTAACCAAGATAACACATGAACCAATCGTGACATAAATAGGTTATGAACTTTTCACAATATGAAAGCCAAAGAGTAAAAAGGCATAAAGTAATAAGATAGTACAAGTCTGAAGACAAAATCCACCTAGGGTAAGTACCTACCCACATTGACACTTACAAGACCAAGATCACATGAAAGAAGGCATGCATAAATTTTACATATTATTTAACTCCATTTATATAAAATCATTATATTTATTAAAATACTCTTAAGTCATTAATGACTTAGTTAATAGCATAAAGTACACACATGGAACATATATAGTGTTTTATTGAATATCTATGACCTTTAAAATTAAATTATAAATTGATTAGATCATTCATATTAATTATTTATAAATTTTAAAATTGATTAATTTTTAATCAATTAGACTTATTAACAATTTTAACTTTATAACAGTGAGTTTTTGCGTATTTCCTCTATGCAGATCAGTCGGTATTTTTAACGGTATAATCTTATATGAAATGATATGGACCTGAAACTTATATCTATATAAATATAATTTAATTTTACATATTTATCATTCTTTCTAGTCCTAAAGATAAGGTCATTTAAATGATGTAAAAAGTAAATCTCTGAAACAACCCTATTTGGGAAAGAAGGCTACTAGTTTGGTAAAAATACCATAACATTGTCTTGAACCGTTGGATCATCATAAAAGTCAGGGAAAAGATGCATAATAGTATTATTTAAAATTACACTAAAAAGATTTTCTTAATTATGTAATTAGAAAAGTTACAGATGAATGTTTGGGAGGATCCGATTGAAAAATCAAGCTCAAATAGGCCTAATTTCACTATAACAACCAATATTTGATCCTTTAAGTACAAAGGAACGCAATTTAATTTTGTTATATTTTAAATAAAATCCAAATGGGTATCCTAACGTGTCTATATATTTTTAAGGTGACATCTACAATGAAAACTATTTCCTACCCTGTCTCTTCACAACCCTAATCCAAAAACATATGTTTTCAAACCCATAACCTTACATACAAATTATCTCCTAGGGGTTCCATACAAATTCTCACAAAATATCAGACATTTCATCAACATAACTCACAAGAACACCATAATCATCTATATAAATTTTTAGAAATCAAAATAACATTAACTCGAAATCAAATTACAATCAAGCAAGCACAGAGAAAACAATCTTTCTAATAGAAACTGTAAAAAGAATAAAAAACTTCTACCTTGAAAATGCCAGGTAGACTTGCTAAGAAGAAGAAGAAGAAGAAGAAGAAGAAGACTCCACTCCCAAGCTTTAAAAATATATTCTTTAACTTGAACATCTCCATGCAAAACCTGAAACATGTCTCTTGAAACTTCTCTTCAAAAAAAAATCTATGTCTCCCCTCAAATGGCAAAAATCCTCTAAAAAACTAAAAACTATTCCACTAGGGTTTCTAGGACAACTTCCTAAAAAACTAAACCCTGAAAAAAAAGAAATAATTGTTTTCTTTATTTTTTTTAAAGTTAAAAAAAATTTAATTAATTATTTATTTTTAAAAGAAAGAAATACACAATTTCCTCTCTTTCTTCTTTTAATATTAAATAAATAAATATTATCTATTTGTTTATTTTCTTTTCCCAAATTAAGTATTATATCTCTCTATATATTTTTTTAAAATAAATAAATATCCTTTCTTTCTTTTCTTCACTATATTTTTTTGTTTTTGTTTTTTGTTTATTTTTATTTTTTGTAATTAAATAATTAATTCTCCACAAAACTCATTTTTTAATTAGAATTAAAACTCAATTTATTATTATTATTATTTAACAATTTATTATTATTATTATTTAAATGTAGTTACATTGCATATTATTATTTTTAATTAGGAAAAATATTTGTAGCATATTAATAATTTATTTATATTAAATATGCCTTTTAATTTTCATTTAGACATAATATTTACTAAAATCTTCTAACTTTATCTTTAGACTTTTAATTAAATAACTTTTAATAAATATGGGTATTTAATTGATCCTGATTTATTAAATATCTATATATTTAATATTTTATTATTCTTAGAAGGTTCAATTATTTAAAATTTATAATTAACCCTTAATTACTCTTTAACTTACATCAAGACAAAATACCACATTGACCTTCTTGCATGCATACTGAAATCTGATCAAGTCAAAATGCATAAAAGATGCAATGACATAAGCATGCTCAAACAAGGGTTCATGAATTCACGTCACCTCAACGAATTCGAAAAAGGTAGTCAATCAGATACTTGTCCACTATTTCAGGATAATAATGGCTTAAGTTGAGATTTGGACATGTCTGTTATCTCCCCTCTCTTACCATTGAGATATTGCAATAGGGAACACTCATCATGACAATTCAGGGAAGTCGATGCCCGGTACATGCAAACCTGCATCACAAAGTTGAGCATGTACATAATACAAATAACAAACAATGATAGGGATTGGTCAACCGTGTGGATCTTGCAATGTAAGTAACTACATCTCCATCCTCTACCACATCAGACACATCATACAGAAATGTAAGATAGACATGCCACACATCAATATAAAACATTTATGCCAACCATACACATGTAAGTATGGGGTCAATAAAATCATCCTAATATATGCATAATCATCATGAAAATAACCAACATATTCTAGCATAAATATTGAAAAGTAAATTATGGGTGGGCACTACAGATTATCAGTTTGCCTGTGCATAGATTGAGCAGCTTGGGCATATGAGATGTGATATGATGCCACATGGAGCTGATGCAGGTATGCCCACTGAGTATCGAGAGTGGTTCTCATGGCACAGGTTCCTTAGATTCATAGATTCAGTGGAGCCCATTCCTGATGTTGATGATCTATCAGATGATGACGATGAAGATGATGATGACAGTGATGGATATGGTAGGAGACCTCAGAGATAGAGGGTTGAGAGAGCACCTAGGGCTCCTAGGGTGCAGAGAGCTGCAAGATGTTAGATGCCGGGTGGTCATGCTAGGGGATGAGTGGGGCATTGGGTGAGGCTAGACAGAGGCAAGTGCACGCATAGGCACCTCCCTAGAGATAGGCTCTTGATAGAGTTGGTGTAGAGTGGGCTAGGCTGAGACACATACAGGTTTAGGTTGCCAGAAAGGTCCCTCTACAGGTTCCATTATAGGTACAATATCCACAGAAACATCTATCAATAGAGAAATAGGTTGATCCGCAGGTAGACCCATAGAGTAGTACAACATAGGTGATACCATAGGTTCCTTTAGCACCACAGGTACCTCAGGCCCCTACAGCATCATAGGCACCTCTAGTTCCTCCAAATGTGGACAGCTTTGTTCAAGATGTGAGAGGATTACAGATAGGGATTACTGTAGTTACTGGTCGGTTGGATCATGTTACGACTATGTTTCAACAGTTTTTGGCTATTTTAGCTCAGTTACCTACCAGTGCTAGCACTAGTCAGGCGCCACCTTCCACATAGGATATATTAGGTGACAGGGATCCCGATGGTGCAGGAGGTTAACGTACAGTTATCGTAGGAGATGGATTAGGTGACCCTACTAGGTCATAAGATAGATAGGGATCTATGATATCCAGATATTGTATTGATGTATCATGTGGATTTTTTATCAGGACTTGATATATGGATCATTTTTTTGATGTATCTTTGATATACATATTTGTTATAGACATTTGATGATGGACATTTATTTATGATAATCTTCCATTGATTCCCCTTTGATGATATTTTTGTGAGATTTTTGTTATGCAAATCTACATGATTCTATGATGCATTTACTTTTATTATGCTATGCATGCAATGTCTTAGAGTAGAACATAGATAGATGGATGCAAATGATGTTAATGCAACTTATTTCTGTATGATTTTCTCATCTTAATTTGATGTATTGATAATGCAATGCAATGATATGGATGCAATACTTAGTGCAAATGGTAAAATGAATGTGACTTTTCTTTTTGGTTGTTTTGATGTATGCAACTTAATTTATGAAATTCAAATCCTAAATGATGATTGGATAAATGACTAATGATTATTGCTTCTTTTCTTTGCTATTCACTTAATATGAATACATAATGAATAATGATTAATGCTATGAATGCAAAAGATAATCTCATATTGATGATTTGAAACCATTGAAGCGATGTATCCCCAACATTAATTAACCCCTTGAACTTGGAAACATGCTAAAATTGAAGACCATTAATCTAGCATGAAAATGCAATTAAGCTAACATGAAAATGCAATGCAACTAATTATCCTTGAGGTTTGTGAAAGAAATGCAAACAGAGATATATTTTCATCATTGAGCATTGTGGAACTAGCAGTCAATACAATCCTTACTAGTGCCAATACGACCATAAGGATATGAATTTGACTTTTATCTCATTTGGTAACCTTCTATGAAACTAAGTACAAATCTCACTAGTAGAATGACTAACTATGGGAGTATGAATACCGGTTTAATCAGATTCCATGTTGCAAGTGGATGTTGGTATTAAGATATTGAAGATCCAAATAGCCAAGGTATCCTTTTGTGTGAACAAACAAAGGTAACCCCTTCTTCCTATATGAATTTCCTTGATAGTTCTTTGATGACCATGTCCTTAGACTAATTCACACAAGTTAAAGGATCTTTCTCAAAATAGTCACACAGAAGTTAAGAAAACATCATGTCTCCATCATCACCAATCTAGTAGAAACATCATCGATTAGATAAAAAGAACATGACTTAGAAAAGTCAATGAAAAACTCATCAAAAATTCCAAGTATTTTGAAATGTATCAAGATTTTCAAAAAGAATTCCAAACATGCTGATCATTTAGGGTTTGTCAATTTTTAATCCTAATAAAATAAGTTAGTGAAACTCAAGGATCATGTTGTAGGATCATGTTGTCAGATCAAAATATTTAGGGTTGAACAATGATATCCATCAAAGGTTCCAAAATTATCTCCCCTTTGAATCTAAAAATCTTCTTCCGTTGTGTGACCAAAATTATGCACTTTTGAATCTGTTTAGTACCAAAATTTATAAAGATTTCCTCCAAGTGATAAATGTGGTCAATGTGAAACTTAGGGAAAAATGAGACCTAGAATGCAACAATGTAGCTTTGAAACTTTATTATGACTTATTGACAAATGACAGATGCAATGAGGATATGGACAATATTAGATGATGAAATGCAATATGTACAAATGTGACTAGGGAAGACCTAAGGGAAAAAAGGCACCTGTTTCCAGGTTTCACCTTTTGGGATTATTGCTTTTTTTTTTTTTTTCTACCAAGGTGCCTATTGATAGGTTTTCACCAAGGCACTTTTCTCTTTTTTGATATATATATATATATATATATAAGACAACATTTTTTGATTTTCCAAATGTTTTTGATTTATTCATGCTCAATTTTCTCCTTTTTCTTTTGATTTTTTTCTTTTCCAATGTTTTTTGCTTTTGAACTTTCTGATTTTTTATTGGTATTTTGATATTTTCTAATTTTTTTTTATTTTGAATTTTTCTTTTGGGGATTGAGAGGTTGAACACCTACCCCTATCATCATATCCTGAGTGAATTCATTGATGGAAGAATTTGGTTCAACCGCATTTAGGTATAAGGCCATTGCATTGTCATTTGGGAAGTATAGTAAGTCATTTGGCTTGGAAAGATCCCAATCAATAAGTTTAGGGTGCATTAAGGACAAGGATTCATTGGATGGATTATCATTTGAAGGATTTAGGGACATGAATTCATTTGATAGTTCATACATTATATCGTCAAGGTCTATGGCATATGCCTCTTTAAGATGGTCCATGGAAGAAGCATCAAAATCCTATTCACTAGAGTCTTCTAAGATTTCCATGGGAAAGAAAGCATGAGGATTAAACACTACGTTACAATATCCCACCCATGAAGGTACCCAAGGTTCACCTACCCATTTATTGTAAGGAGGTGCTTGTTCTACATTAGATTGTTGAGGTTCACTTGATGGTTGAGTAGAAGTCAAACCTTGAGTCACATGTTCTTGATTCTCAACTTTAGGAGGAGTTGCATAAGTGTGAATGGTATCAACTTCTATGTCATGACAAGATTCTTTGGAAAAGGAATCCCACTCATAATCCCTAGAATTGTCTTCACTTTCGGAGCCTGCCATATGGATATGTGCACGAAAATCATGCATGGAACTTGAAATTTCTCCTTTATGTTGAAAACCTATGCCAACTTTCTCTTCTTTTTCTCTCCTAACTAGTTCAATAGGTTCTAACAATCCCCTATGTCAAACTCCTAAGAGTCCTCTTCCCTTATATCCCTTTTTTTCATGATATCAAATCCTTTGCTATATTGATCAGTTTGGATGTTGATATGTTGCACCCTTTCAATAGGATTAGCTGAATTATCCTCCTCTTTATAAAGCCATTGCAATACTTCATTATCCTCTATTTCCATTTCTTGTTTGTTACATTCTCTCACAAAATGAGAATTATATTTGTGAGGTTGATGATTTTTGGATGGCTTCCCATGTGTCCTTGGAGATGTAGGTAAATCAAATAGGGAAATAGAGTATTCCCCTACCCCTTTTGAATGAATTTTGCATTGTTTCTCAAATTGATTCATCATGTCACTCATATTTTGATAATGATCCATCTTAGCTTGTTCTCTTTCTTCCTTAGTAGGTTTTGAAGTTTCCATTCTCAATGTTGAAGCCTTGACTGAATTATCATTTGAATTTTGACCCTCATAACTCATCTTTTATTTTCCCTTAGTTGATGTAGCTGAGCTAGTTTGATTAGGGTTATAATTTGATGTAACATTTTCTGTTGGATTTGAACTTTCCTCTTTATCTTTTTCCATGGTAATACCAGGGATGGCTCCTTCCCTAATATGAGGTATGAACAGTTCGTGACTTGGCTTCAAGGAATTGCAATATTGAAATGGGTTTGAATCTCCTCCAATTGTAATATCTTCCCCCATGTGTGGAAAATTTATACATTGGTGATAGGTAGAAGGTACCACTTGCATTTCATGTATCCATGGCCTTCCCAATAGGATATTGTAAGTCAATTTCATATCAAGGACTCGACATATGGTATTCTTTTTGATAGGTCCCTCTTGAATTGGTAGAATAATATACCCTTTGAAGATCGTTTGTGCTCATCATAAGCCTTAATGGTGATTTTCTTTTTAGGGTCAATGGAAGACTCGGTCAACCCTTATGAGTTGACAAGGTTTAAAGTGCAAATATTAAGACCAGCTCCCCCATCTATGAGAACTCTCTTGACCCTATTCCTTTGGATTACCACTTCTATGTGCAAGGGTAAATTTTGAGGATGTGTGATAGACATATCATCTTGCTCTAAAAATGAAAGACAATGAGGGGCTATGATATGTCCTACCATGTTTTGAAATTTATCTTCCTCCAATTTTATAGGAACGGTGGTCTCAACTAAGGCTTTTTGCAAGATCTATTTTTTATTAGGAGATAATTTCAACAACTCCAAAATTTATATTTGTGCTGGAGTCTTTTGTAATTGATCCACCAAACTATAAGGATTTTTTTTAGGTGGTGTTTGTTTAGCCAAAATAATTGGTGTTTTGGGACCAACATTAATAGGAGTACCCTCTTATAGGGTAACCTTTGAGGCTTGCCCCCTTGTGATGGCATTAGAGGTTTCCACTTTAGGTTGATCTTTGATGAAAAAAACATTGATAGTACTCTCATGGCTAGATATAGCATTGATAGTGTTATCATAGGTATGTGAAAAGTTAACATTTTTATTGCCTCATGCATTGTTCCCATTGTTTCCTCCATTGTTTGAATTGGAATATTATCCTTTTTCATGCTTATAGAAATGAGTCTTAAAGGCCATGTGATCTTCATTAGTTTGAGGGCCTTCTACCTTTATCACACCATTGTCAATGAGATCTTGTACCACATGTTTTAGACACATGTAATCATTTGTCTTATGTCCCTGATTTCTATGGTATTCACAATGGTTATTCTCACTCCACCAATTTGGCTTGATTTGAGCTTCATATGGATGAGACCTTGGTAGGTCAATAAGTTTATTTTCAATACATGTCCTTAATTCATTTTCCAATGGTTCACCCAAATTAGTGAATTTCCTTTTGGGTGTAGGTGCAAAGAAAGGTTTAGGCTTGTAAGCCCCTTGATTATTCCCAAAGTTGTTATTAGCATTGTTGTTGTTAAAGGGCACTTTGGGTGCTTGATTAAAATTATTGTCTTGAACTAAATTTTGGGTTAGATTGAAAGGGGTGGCCTTTAAATTATTTTCCTCTACCACTCCATGATTGACCACTTCTTTATTTTTGTTATTTCTTATCCAAAACTAGTTGTTGTTAGTGGTATTACGATTTTGATTGGTATTGGAGGTATTGTTGTTGTTGTTGTTGTTGTTGTTGTTATCCTTGTAAAGTTTAATTTCTCCAATTTTGACCAATACCTCTTCCATGGTAACCCAATTCTCAATTAGGTCTTGGAATGGCCTAGGATATTGTAGCCTTAACCAATAGTTCATTTCATGATTCAAGTTGTTTACAAAGATATCCATCTTCTCCCTTTCAGGTACACTTTGCAGGTATCTACCAAATACCGCTCTCCATCATTGTAGGAAAAGTAGGAATCCCTCTCCTTCTATTTTCTTGGTGTTACATAAATTAAGCATTGTAATCTCATGTTTGATATTATAAGAATAATGAGTTACAAACTTGGAGGCCAATTCTTCAAAGGTTTGGATGCCGGAGGGTAACTTCGAAAACCACTCCATTGCCATTCCTCTCAAACTTCTAGGGAATAACCTCATTAGGTAAGTTGTAAGTTGTGTCATGCATGAACTCTAGACTTAATGCACAAAATTCCCATAGGTGATCTTGAGGATCAGTTGTTCCTTCATACTTGTCATATTTAGGAAAGATAGCACTAGTTGGGAATGGAACCATGATTAATGACTTATCAAACAAAAAAGGACACAAAGCTTCAATAGAAAAAGGTTCAGGAACCCTTCTTTGTTTCATTGTGTCCAATTACATTTGGAAGAGTTGGAATTGCTTGTTCATGATATCAATGGGGTTAACCTCAGCTTCTTTTTGTTTAAGTTTGTTGACATCATAGTCATGTGGAAGTTTGAGACCCATTTGTGCTAGGTCTAGAAAGTATTTTTCCTTGTCTTTTTCCAACATGTTTTCCATAAGCTTCATGAAGAAGGGACTTTGCATTGCTTCATTAACCTTTTCATTAGTGGATTCTTCATCATTAGGGTCAATGTTTCCCCCATTATTATTATTTAACCCTTGGTTCTTAGAGTCAAGGTTAATTCCTCCAAGGTTGTTGTTGTTTAACCTTTGATTGTTAGGGTCAATGTTTCCTCCTCCATTGGTATTGTTATTTGATCCTTGATTGTTAGGATCACCATTTCGCCCTCCATTATTATTCATATCCTTTTTGACATGATTGATTTGGTCGGGGTCCATATTTCCAAATGGAAAGGACATTGTTGGCTCTGTTTCCTTTATAGGTTATAGTAAAGTTCTTGAAGAACTAAAAGGATCACCCGAAAAAGGAAACTCTTGCCTTAGATAAGATCCATTGGGTCATAAGTTAGCCTTGACGTAATGAGATCATGTAAAAGTCAGCATGAATAGAAATTGAATAAAGACCTTAGGCTTTTTATCTCACTTAATTGATCAATCCTTGGATGTTTTTTCAAAAGGTCCAATAATGAAGGATTCTGATCAATTTGCAGTTATACAAAGGTAAAATCCTGAAAAAGGGTATCAAAAAATGTTAATACCTTACTTTCAAACCTCTGAGAAATATCCACTATTTTCCCTTCTTTGTTTCTAGGAAGCTCTTTCCTATGTGTAGGCGACCTTTAAATGTTGGTACGTGGTTACTGCAATTCTTCTACGCGATACTCTGCAGTTCGCAGGTGATGTTTGCCTGTTGATAGGAATTTTTACAATGTTTACATGTGGCACTTTCTAGTGGCTTACGTGGCTTATGAAATTTTCCAGGTGGCGTATCAAAGTTATAAGCCACCCAGAATTGTTTATACGCGGCACTTTGCTATTCAAGGTTGAAATTTTTAATTTTTTTGGATTTTAAAAGTTTAATAGTTTTGATCAGACCTATTAAAGAAGATTCTTGAGTGAAAATAAAGTAAAAACTCATCACACACATAAAATTTGCACCATATCCCTAAAAAAACACTAAAAGTGTATATTCTCGAAAGTTTTTACGGGTATTAACATAAGAAGTTCTTCCAAGAAATCTACCTAGAGTCAAATTTGGCTTTTAACAATGGTTCTAAAAAGGTAGGCTTACTATTTAACAAGGTTTTAATCACACCTCCTTTCTATATCTTGTCAAGTTCCTTTACCCCCTTGCAGGCTTCCCACACGTACAAAAGTATGGTTTTGCGCAATCCCGAAGGACTACTCGAGGAAGTGAGGATGACTTGCACAAGACTTAGTCACTTTCTGATTAAGGTAAAGTGCATTTTTTTGTATAGTGGGTTAGATGATATCATAGAAAAAGAAATTGTCTCCCACTTTGGGTCATTCCGTCTCACCATCCTTGTAAGGCAAATCTCGGGAGGCAGGCCCTCTAAAGCTCTATTTTAATATAGCATACATGGAAAGTGGAAAATGAACTTAGTCCAACAAGTTTGGGAATTTGATTCACTAAAAGAGTGAAGAGAATATCCCTATTGTCTTCCTTCATTCCAAACACTTCAAGCACTATTTTTTATTTTTCAACCCCTTGACATGGAGGTTCTTAAAAATGAAGTGTGTGGTTCATTTATCCTCCCTTTCTTTCTACCACCCAAACTTTACACTTTTGGCTTTTTGATCAACTTCAAAAATTTGAGAGCATATACCTAATGTCTCATTTGAATGGACAATAATAGGGTGTCCATAATTATACTAGATTCAAATAATTTGCCACAATTTAAGCAATGCAAGATTGATTAGAAAAATACCTTGTTTTGAAGCTAGCAAAGGCTAGGCACATTTTTGATTGATTTTTGCCTTTTTTTCTACTCACCTAGTGGCAATCGTTCCCACTCCAACTCCTCCAACAAGTTAGTTCAACACAACAAAGACAAAGTGAAGAAAAACTTACAAATTGAATTGATAAAATGCTCCTAAGTTCTTTTTAATCGATTTTTGCAAAATCAAGCTTAAAGAATTCAAAAAAACAAGAAATCAACTAAAGAGTAGGGAATTTAATCTTGTATGCAAAAAATACTTTTATCTAGTGATCATACAGATGTTCTTCCTCTTTTAAAATTTCCAAAATGTTATATGCATGAATTTCTTTAGAAAGCTTATTTTGTGCTCTTACCTTTTTGCTAGGCCTTGTCACTCTTTTCTCTGGTTTCTGTACTTTTAGATGTTTTTTCATCTACAGGAATTGAAAATACAGAGAGTTAGAATAGTGAAAAAATCAATTAGAACTTGATAAAAAGCAATAAATTCTACGTGACATTTAACAGCTAATAAGGGAATTTTAACTGTTAGAAAGTAGAATTTAAAACTTTAAAGGCGGAATTTAAAAGTTAAAACGGGGCTCTGGAAAATCCACAGGCGGCCAAAGAAAAACCACAAGTGGCACAAAATGTATAAATTGCAGTCAAAGAATGATGGTACGTGACTCTGGAAAGATCACAAGCAGGTGTTTGTTTCTAATAGGCGACCCTTTATAGAACCAAGTGACACAATTTATCTCATACATGGCTTAATAATGAAAGACAAAAATAGAAGAAATCTGCATGCAACTTTTGACTGTTCACAGGCCACTTCAGAATCTTCGTAGGCGGCTCTTCTCATATTTTCTGTAAAATGATCAAGAAAGTGAACCAAAACACACAAAAATATGATAAAAATGATTTAAATGAGGCCTAAAGCCCCACGACGGGTGCCATTTGTGTGTGAGAAATTACACCTTCATGAAATTAGTATTAACAACTACAATTCTATGGAAAGAAAATAACAATTTAGCCTTAGAATTGCAATTAAATCCATGACATCTTATGGTTCTCTAACTAAGCTTTGTTGAAAGAGCTCATAGCCTTAATCTCTCTCAAGGACAATCCTAGAATGAGAAAATTGATACAAAATGCCTAAATCTAGCTCAAATGCTCAAGAAGTGTGTGCTTTGCAACTCAAATGCTTATGATTATGCTCCTAGAATCAACAATTTGCTTCTCAAAATGACCAAAGTGCTCTCAATTGCTAACAAATTGCCTATAATAATTATGCTATATAATAATTATGCTATGTATTCAAATTTTATAGGATATGAAATGCATACAAAATGTCTTGTATTTATAGAAAATTCCCAAGGGTAGGGGGTAGAGTGAATTGACCATGGGTTAATCCTTGGTTGAGTTTGATCCCTCAAATGGTATCAAATGAGGGGACCATTTAAATGGTTGTCATCAAAGGGTGGGACAAGAAGACAAAATACTCAACTCTCATTGGTTGACCAAATTGTATTGAAAGAAAATAGGATTTATTTAATTCAATGTATTAATTAAATTAGCCATATAAGGGTGAATAGGTTCCTTTTGATTTTTGATTTAATATTATACAATTAATTGAATAAAATCAATTATATAATTTTGATTGATCCCTTTTAGGCTTGAATTTGATTATTTGATTTCATGATTATTTAATCCTTTGATTTTAATCCAATTTGCTTGATAAATGTCTATTTCAATGATTTTTATCCATTTTGATGAGATTTAGGACAATTGGCTGAGATTTGCAAATTTAGATGATTAAGAAATAGCTGGTCAATTTTAGGTGTCTACAAAAGCCCCTCTTTGAATTGATGTGCGAAGCGCATTGATTCAAAGAAAAATTGATGTCCTGATAATTGATTTGATACTGATGTCTGATTGATTAACTGATGCAAAACCTAATATTGATGATTTGATTGATATCCTAATGTGAAACTGGATACAAAACTTGATGTGGAATCTGATGCGGAACTTGATGTGAAACTTGATGTGGAATACCTCACTAATAAATTTTTAATTTTTAATGCCTCAGAGTTGATGTAAGATATGATGCGAAATCCCAGTTTGATGATATGATGATGCCCCCTCAGAAATGAAAACATATTGATGTTTGTATGTCGAAAATTGAATGAAACAAATGATGAATAGATTCAAGATGATTTCATTTCTGATAAACAATGATGCTAAGAAAGATGTCAGAAGATGCCCCAGTGTGCAGAATATGCAATTTAGTCCAACTGGGTCCAAAATCTTCAAAATTAGGGTAAAATAGCTTAAATAGGTTAAAAACCCAAAATTACTATTCATTTTCACTTTTTACTATTTGAGATTTTTCTCTAATCCTGTGACGATTGACAGCAATGGTGGTCCCCATACAAGAGCATCAGTTTGAGAGAGCATGTCATTATCAGAGAACTCCTGACTACGGGCCTCCGGTGAGTGGTTTCAACCTTCCTAGTGCATTTATTGCTCATTTAATAGCATTTATTAGATGATTTTGACGCTTTTTAGATAGGTGTTTTCAAAACACAACTTAGCAAACTTTAAAAACCACCTAGACAAGCGAAATGCCACCTCCTCGCATTACAAAGCCACACTGGAATGATCTAGTGTTGCCTAGGAGTTAGGTCAAATTTTGCAACCCAATTACTTTAGTGTCGCCTATGAAACCCTAGAATTTCAAGGCCGCCTAGGAAAATTTGAAAGTTACCTAGGACTTTAAAAGTCCACATGCTTTGTAAAGTGCCACCTCCAATGCTTAAAGGGCTGTGTGTGAGATTTTCAACCCTGCAAGGCTAAAAAGCCGTGTACACTTAGTCAAGTGCAGCCTACAAGGAGTTTTTGTAAACCTAAAATAGATAGGATAGATTGCCTTTGATTGAACGTCTGGATAACTTGATTGATTCCAAGCTAGAAAATGTGATTCCATGATGTCACTTAGTGTTTAGAATATTAGAAAAAATCACATCGATGAATGTTTGATATGCCAATCAGATTGATTAAAATGATGCCAAATTGATCCCTTCTCAAGATCTAGAGTTTAGGAACAATAGGTTGATATGCTCAAAATAGAGAAATGATGCATTTAATTTGATTGATTGAATAAGAATGATTCACCAATAGAAAGAACTAATATAATTCACTTTTTTTCAAAATGTAGAAACATTATCGTAAGTTGCGAGTACAAGGTGTGGTTTCTTGGATTTTTGATTTAGTTGATGAGTTGACTCTTCTCAAGAGATGTATAATCGAGACATGTGGTCTCAGTTTCCTTCTTGATCTCCCTTAGTTTCAGCTAAACCGAGGTCTATTGATAGCTATGGCAGAGCGATGTCACGCTGACCATAACACTTTCCATCAACCCCTCAGTGAGATGACTATCAAACCATTGGATGTATACAAATTGTTGAGGATCCCAACTCATGGAGAGTGGGTATAATATGATTCAGTTTATGATGGTGGTGTATGCAGACGGATGTTCAGAGACAACACCATTGAGAATGACTACATTACATGGGCACATTTTGCTTCATTTCCTACTTTTCTAGCACTAATAGGAGCAGTTATTAGAGGATTGTTGCTTCCAGATAGGAGAGTTCATGTCTTTGCGGTCGGATGGGGCTGTATATTGGAGGACTTGATTGTACATCCTCAGAGATTCGGTTGGGGATCCTATGTGTTGGCCCAGCTTTACCATGATTTACATGAGATTGTATATAGGCACAATGCATCTATCTCAACAGGTGCAGTTCTATTACAGCTATGGACTTGGGAGCATATCCCTATCACTAGACCAGTCTCGGCACGAGTGCGGGCCTAAGGTTATCCATATGCATTTTTGTACAATTTTATTTTTTTCCAGCATCGTCTGGGCAAGGTTGAGTTATGGCGTCGTACTATCGGTGATATGGATCAGGTCATATGGAGACTATATTTAGGATGTGAGGGATGGTGAGAGGATGATGATGAGTTTCCTTATATGTTTTCCCCTCGGTGGATGATTGGTCGATCACCACTATGTATAGAGAGATTTTACTTTAGGAGAGTGCTTCGTTAGTATGGCTGACTATAGGATACACCCTAGGGTATAGCACTTTATGCTAGGGTATAGGCATAGCGATCCATGTGGGGAGCTCAGGTTGATTATCAGTTTTCCTATGCACAGATTGAGCAGCTTGGGCATATCATATGGGATATGATGCCACATGTAGTTGATGCAGGTATGTCCACTGAGTATCGAGAGTGGTTCTCATGGCACAGGTTCTTCAGATTCATAGATCTAACAGAGCCCATTCCTAATGTTGATGATCTATCAGATGATGACAGTGGAGATGATGATGATGGTAATGGGGATGATAGGAGACCTTAGAGATAGAGGGTTCAGAGAGCACCTAGGGCTCATGGGGTACAGAGAGCTATAGGACCTTAGATGTGGGGTGGTCATGCTAGTGGACAAGGTGGGGAGTTTTGTCAGCCTAGACAGAGGTAAGTGAAGGCATAGGCACCTCCCCAGAGATAGGCTCCTAGAAGAGTTGGTGCAGAGTGGGCTAGGCCGAGACACATATGGGTTCAGGTTGGAAGATAGGTCCCTCTATAGGTTCCATTACAGGTACAGGATCCATAGAGACCTCCATCACCATAGAGATAGGTTAATCCGTAGGTAGACCCACAGAGTAGTACAACATAGGTGATACCATAGGTTCCTTTAGCACCACAGGTACCTCAGGCCCCTCCAGCATCACAGGCACCTCCATTTCCTCAAATTGTGGACAACTTAGTTCAGGATGTGAGAGGGTTATAGATAGGGATGACTGCAGTTGCTGTTCAATTGGATCATGTTATGACTATTTGCAGCAGTTTTTGGTTACTTTAGCTTAGTTACCTACCAGTGCTAGCACTAGTCAGGCACCACCTTCCAAATAGGATAGATCAGGTGACATGGATCATTATGGCGTAGGAGGTTCAGGTATAGGTATTGCGGGAGATGGATCAAGTGCCCCTGCTGGGTCATGAGATAAATAGGGAACTATGATATCTTGATATTGTATTGATGTATCATGTGGATTTTTTATCACGACTTGATATATAGACCATTTTGTTGATGTATCTTTGATATACAGATTTGTTATAGACATTTGATGATGGACATTTATTTATGATGATCTTCCATTGATTCCCCTTTGATGATGTTGTTGTGAGATTTCTATTATGCAAATCTACATGATTCTATGATGCATTTACTTTTATGATGCTATGGATGTAATGTCTTAGAGTAGGACATAGATAGATGGATGCAAATGATTTCAATGCAACTTATTTCTCTATGATTTTTTGATCTTAATTAGATGTATGGATAATACAATGCAATGATATGGATGTAATACTTAGTGCAAAAGGTAAAATGAATGTGACTTATCTTTTTGGTTGTTTTGATGTATGCAACTTAATTTATGAAATACAAATCCAAAATGATGATTGGATAAATGACTAATGATTAATGCTTCTTTTCTTTTTTGTTCACTTAATATGAACATATAATGAATAATGATTAATGCTATGAATGCAAAATATAATCTCATATTGATGATTTGAAACCATTGAAGTGATGTATCCCCCACATTAAATAACCCCCTTGAACTTGGAAACATGCTAAAAATGAAGGCCATTAATCTAACATGAAAATGCAATTAAGCTAACATGAAAATGCAATTCAACTAATTGTCCTTGAGGTTTGTGAAAGAAATGCAAACAGAGATATATTTTCATCATTGAGCGTTGTGGAACTAGGAGTTGATACAAACCTTACTGGTGCCACTGTGACCATAAGGATATGAATATGAATTTCATATCATTTGGTAACCTTCTACGAAACTGAGTACAACCCTCACTAGTTGAATGACCAACTATGGAGTATGAGTACCGGTTTAATCAGATTCAATACTGCAAGTGGATGTTGGTATTAAGATATTGAAGATCTAAATAGCCAAGGTATCCTTTTGTGTGAACAAAAAAAGGTAAACCCTTCTTCCTATATGAATTTCCTCGATGGTTCTTTGATGATCATGTCCTTAGACTAATTCACACAAGTTAAAGGATCTTCCTCAAAACAGTCACATAGAAGTTAAGAAAAAATCATGTCTCCATCATCGCCAATCTAGTTGAAACATCATTGATTAGCTAAAAAGAATATGACTCAAAAAATTCAATGAAAAACTCATCAAAAATTCCAAGTGTTTTGAAATGTATCAAGATTTTGAAAAATAATTCCAAACATGTTGATCATTTATGGTTTGTCAATTTTTAATCCTGATAAAATAAGTGAATGAAACTCAAGGTTCGTGTTGTCGGATCAAACTGTTTAGGGTTGAACAATGATATCCATCAAAGATTCCAAAATTATCTCCCCTCTGAATCTAAAAATATGATTCTATTGTGTGACCAAAATTGTGCACTTTTGAATCTGTTTAGTACCAAAATTGATAAACATTGCCCCGAAGTGATAAATGTGATCAATGTGAAACTTAGGGAAAAATGACACCTAGAATGCAACAATGCAGCTTTGAGACTTTATTATGACTTATGCACAAATGACGGATGTAATGAGGATATGGAAAAGATGAGATGATGAAATATAGTATGTACAAATGTGACTAGGAAAGACCCAAGGGACAAAAGGTGCCTGTTTCCAAGTTTTCACCTTTTGGGATTATTGCTTTTTTTTGTACCAAGGCGCCTATTGCTAGGTTTTCACCAAGGCACTTTTCTCTTTTTCAATTTTTTTTTAATTTTTTTATATCATTAAGGAACCTATTTGCTAGGTTTTCACCAAGACACCATTTTTTTATTTTCCAAATGTTTTTGATTTCTTCATGCTCAATTTTCTCCTTTTTCTTTTGATTTTATGCTTTTCCAATGTTTTTGGCTTTTGAACTTTTTGATTTTTATTGGTATTTTGACCTTTTCTCATTTTTTTGTATTTTAAATTTTTCTTTTGTGAATTGAGAGGTTGAACACCTTCCCCTATCATCATTTACAGAGTGAATTCATTGATGGAATAATTTGGTTTAACCGTATTTAGGTATAAGGCCATTCCATTGTCATTTGGGAAGTATAGTAAGTCATTTGGCTCAGAAAGATCCCAATCAATAAGTTCGGGGTGCATTAAGGACAAGGATTCATTAAATGGATTATCATTTGAGGGATATTGGGACATGAATTCATTTGATGGTTCATACATTGTATCGTCAAGGTCTATGACATGTGTAATACCTTCCCCTTTGTCTGTTTGTCTGTGTCAGTTTCTGATCTCTTTAGACCATAGTATGTATGTGTTAGCCCTTTCAGGTGATTTTAAGGATATTCATGCATTACTTTTCAGTATGTTATTGATCCATTATTATTATGTTGTGTCTTCTATGTATATGTGGTTTATGGTTATTTAACGATGCTTATGTATATGTTAGGATTTCATTTTGGGTATGGTTTTCTGACAATACTGACCTTAGATTTATATGGACATGGATCATTGTATGTTTTGCATTACTATTTTATGTGCTTGGTATGGTATGGGACATAGTCGTAGTTACTTGCTTCGGTGAGATCCACACGATAACCTAGTCTCAACCATTGTTTTCCATATTATATATATATGCACGTATGTTCATCTTTGTGATGACAGGTTTGCAAGTACTGGTCTACGTCTTCCCTGAATTGGCAGGAGTGAGCGTGCCCTATCACATTAATCTCAATGGTAAGAGAGGGGAGCTAGTTTTTAAGTCCAGATCCTATCCTAAACCTAATTGTCCTAGTTAGTGGATAAGTATCTATTTGACTACCCTTGGTGAATTCATGTAGTTGACAGGAATTCGTGTATCCCTTTCCTAGTGCATGTTTGATTTTGCATGTGTTTGATTTCAGGTGCTTGATGTGTTTGTGTGTGTTATATCATGTTATTTATTTAATTGAATATTATTGCAATTAATTATTAAATATAGGGTATTTGATTAATTAAAAATTAAACTAAATACCTATGTTTAATTGAAAGGCTAATTGAAGTGCAATTGTTGAATACTAATATTTAATTGAATATTTAATTGAAAATTAGAGTAAATAGCTTTTATGCTTAATTAAATAATTAAATATTTAGTTGCATGGATAATTGTGATGTAAATATTTAAGTTATTTAAATTAATATTTTATTAATTACATGTGCAAGATTTGGTTGAAAAAGTATTTTCAAACTCAAGAGATCTCAACTTGAATTTAGGAGTTAAAGTTGAGTTGTGCAAGTAATTAGATATTTTTATTAATTAATTGTTATTTTTAAGCCAATAGGCTTACTCCTGGGGAGATGCCCGTGAGGATTTTCAGAGATTCCGGTAGTCCTACGTTGGGAAAGGTAAAAGCGGTGCTGGGAAAATGGGAAAGGTTTATGGCACACGGCTACAGGAAAATGGTACAAATAGCTGGATAACTACAAGTTTGTCAGAAGATATTCTGCCACGTTAAGCTTAAGGTGGATATGACTGTATTACACCAAATGGAGGCATCAATACAACGAAATGCATGGGACATGTGAAGAAATTTTTGGATCTCACTACTGCCAGAAAGTTGTGCCAGGAAAGTCTTAGGTGTTGCAGGGATAAATTTTCAATATCTTCTGTTAGTTATGTCCGTAGATCATGGAAGCATACGCAAGGCACCGTAATTGATTGATAGGATTCCTCAAAGAAATGATGTTTCAAGGTTTTCAATGATTGCGATCTGCACAACACAAATTTGCTAAGGTAAAGAAATTTCTAGTAGGTGTAAAACCAAATCCCATAACCTATGCTTTTGTCTTCTAAGTGCATACAGTCATAGGAGCTATTCGACATGGTATGGGCATCCATGAATTATAATGGAAGTGAGATTTTGTCAGATATCACAGTTGGAAATACACAAAATGGGCATCCATGAAATATAATGGAAGTGAGGCCGGGTAGATATGTACGCAAAATGTGGAATTTGCAGGGGCTGTCCACAATGGATTTAATAAAAAGGCTTCAGAAACTTTTAAGTGCGAACGAACAATGACTATGAGGATTTTTTTGAAAAATGTTTGCCAAATCCCTCGTGCCTATGCACATTGGAAGTTTGGGCTAGAATTTGTTAGACATGTCCTGCTAAATGTGGAACCAGTGAGCACGATTTGTTTGCAAAATATGAAAGTAGGAATTGGGCTATGTTCTGTTTTGTAGAACGCTCGCCAAAGAAGAGAATATATAGGTGATCGGAGAAGGAAATCATACACAGGACGAAGCTTGGAGAGCAATTCTGAGGATAAACTTAGCCCTTTTCCAGGTTACATTTGATCTCTGTTCAAAAGTTAATGTTCTATTTTAATATAGAATCTGTATAAATTGTTTAGCTTTAGAAATTGATTTAATCTCATCCCCATGCATAATATAGGTGAAACATTATTAGATTATTAAATTTACATGAATGCCACACTTCTTTACCACCACTAAAACACAATTTTCATTGCTGATGTCCAGTACAATGCCACTAATTTTAAAATTTTGCAAATAATTTAAATCATTTGGGTCGAGCAGTTCATTGCGAGCCTCAATCTGGGAAAATTCACCAAACTGAAGGGTTTAATTGATCACTCATTTCAGAATTTCAGAATCACTCATTTCTTAATATAATTTTCATACTTTCCTCTGTGACAAAATTGATCACTCTATAATCAGAAGAAGATCACGGGTGAAATTATCTGATTGAATTGGCCATTTACGTGAAGTTGATTACTTTAGACAAAGGCAGGGTAGTTTGGAAGGTGGATCCATGGTAGCCGGAAGTCAGAAGCTCAAGAAGATAATTTGTGGGATACTTTCTATGACCACATTATAGACTCTATTTCTCTGAGATCTATAGATGAAACTACCAATTTCTTGAAAGAAATGGACAATCGACTTTATAGGGCTTCTGTGGTGGGGAACGTGCATACACTTAACCAGTTGATTAGGGCAAAGTAATATTTGATTCATAAAAAAAAAGGTACAAAATGTTGATTGAAGGTCGGTAGCCGGGCCTGAATTTCAAAGGGGAAAAAATTTAGATGGAAATACTGCTACCTTCCATGACCATGACAAATTTGTGCAATTATTTCTTCAAGAAATCGAGCAAGATGTAGAAGCCGGTGATATTTTGAGCTCTGCAAATTGGGAGGGAATCCCATCAGATATTACTTTGCTAGATATGATTGCAAAATGGGATATCTAATAGTTTAGACAATTGCCTTTGTCTTTCCATGATGGACAACTAGAAAAATGAGATGTTATGGCCTCACTACTTGTAATTAGGCACATAGACTTACGAATAAATAAATTCTAGAAATGTATGAGTTTTGTTTACTGTAATTTTGAAGTTAACTGAATGGATGTTTGAGAAGTCTGTATAAATGTAATGTAAGAAAGTTGTTTCTAAAGTTTATGAAAGAGGTGGATAAATTTTGGAAGAATATAAATGCCGCCGATTTTAAATACAAATATGAGCAAGGCGTTTAACATTAGAACTCCAATATCAATTGGTTCTCACTCAAGTGGCTCAATTAAAATGAGTGGGATTAAAATGATTGTCCAAATCTTGTAACGAAGTATATTTTTTATATAAATTATAATGGGTCCACAAAAATTATTGCAGTGAATAATTGCATTGCTCAATGGATCGAAGACTGAGCCACGCATCGACATAAGAACAGTAGAATTAATCTGAAAATCAAAAGATGTTAAATCCCACTTTGAAATCGGTGTCTCCTTTTCGCAATCCTATTTAATAACTCTCAACAATAAAGCTTTAAAATATGGGGAGAGATATTAATAGTTAAAATGATAACATTGTATTTCTGGAACATTAAATTATATTATTGAATATAATGTTGTAGAAGCATGGTTTAGGATGATGGTGAATGACCAGAAGCGCAAGCTAAGTGCGTATAATACCTTGATGGGTGCTTTCTTGAAGGCTTGAATTTATGATAAAACAATTTCTGTCTATAGACGAATGAGGGTAAATCACTACATATTCACAATTACTGTGTTGTAATGGCCTCTTTGAGAAATAAGAGAGGATGGGAAAAGTTATGGAGATCTATGGAGAGATCAGAAAAAGTATATGTCAAGAATATACTATTGATTGACTAAAAATGGGTAAGATATTTCATAAATTTTCCAAGCATGAAAAAAATGTTCTAATGGTCTTCTTTATTTAAAAAAGCTCAAAACAATGGTGGTATGATTGTTTGAACAGGTTGCATCATATGTGGGAAAAGATAAAGATGAGGCCAACTTTCAAGAAATAGTAGACAAGAGGCTAGGTAACCATTACAATACGAAATCCATTGTTCATTTGGCCAATCTGGCATGGAGATGCATTGCGAGTGAGTCATCCTATAGACCTAACATTAGTGAGGTTGTGGCTGATATCAGATAGCTGTGGAATTTGAGGAAGAAATTTATCAAGTTCTAGATGAACTCTCAGTCGCATCCACTAGAAGTTTCCCCACTTCCCTATGATTGCATTAGAAAGGGATTTTGTGACTGTCCTAAGTTAGTGCCTTGTTGAAAATTGTTACAATAGAATTCTTAGATGTCATGAATCTGAAAGAGGGTGAAGTAACCAACCTCCATATAGTTAAAGTAAATATTTTGGTTTTTTAATCTAATGAAACGTCTATTTATTTGAAATATAAAGAGAAAAATTTAAATAAATAGAAAATTTATCAATAAAATAGTATATAAAATAAATTTTTTATCATAATAAATTTAGTCAATTTACTTTGAATATTTATAAAATGTTTTTTACTCTACAAACAATGTTTCGACAAGCAGGTGAGAGCAGTGCACAAGCAAAATTCTGTAAAATATTACAAAATATCCGAGACGAAACCCCAGTAGAAGATGATTGGAAGTTACTAATGAATCATATAGACATACACCTTACAACATCTGAAAATAAAACATTTGACCATGCTATACATCTGTTCGCTACAAATGATTCAGTAAAGCTACACAACAAGAAAATGTTGAAATCATTACATTGTCCGGTCGCAATAAGCACAACAATGAGTTTTGCAAACAGAAATAATAATATAGTGAATGATGAACAATTAGAAAAACATGTACTTCTCTGTAGGGGTCAACGCATTATGCTTACGACAAATATATGGATAGAGACAAGGCTTGTGAATGGAGCTCTTGGTGAGGTGATTGACATTGTTTATGGGATAGACTGCAAGCCACCAAGTGTGCTTATGTATGTTGTCATACACTTTGATAATTCCATATACAATGAAATGGAAAGAAAAATAATCTCATCTAAACCAGCTGTCAATGGAAACCAAATACACCTATTCCGCATGTACAAAACAATAATGAACCTATATAGTACTATCGGCTTACCCCTTGGACCCTTCAAAAGGTACAAGTGCTAGTATTTTAATTTTGGGTAGAGTCCTTTTAGGAGTTAACTGAATGTGTTGTCATGAGGGTTTGCTTAATTAGGGGAAGTTGATCCTCTTTAGGGGGGGTTCTTCTCTCATTTGAACATAACAGGTTTTTGGGAACATTTTTGGAGAGCTTTTTGGTGTGCTTGGTTTTGGGAGTATAATTTGGGAATTCTCCTTGCTTTGATTTTTCCATTGTGTATTCCTCATTAGCTATTCAGGTAGGGTCTTGTTCATGTCAATTCTGGTTTTTGGATCCTTCTCTTCTATGCATCCGAAAAGCTAATAATCCTTGTTTGGTCATTCCTTGCTTGGTTATTTAGTGTTTTAGAAGATTTTAATTTGAAAATAATATTTTATATCAATTTCGTGTTTAATTCAAGCTTGCATGTTAGATCTGTGTTTGTGGGCATAAAGGGTTTCATTTTATAGCATTAGGAGTAAATGGGTATAAGGGTTTCTAGTCTGAAATTGTTGTTGAAATATGTATTTATGGAAACCTATATCCCTGATTTTCAAAGAAAAATATATATTAACCTAGTATGGAGGTGCTGTCAAAATTTCATTGAAAACTTCCTCCTAGAACCCTTAGAAAATAATAAATTAATGTTCTCTATAGTTCAAACTATAGTAAAAAAAAAATATATATAGTTTGCCTTGTAAATGTTCTCTTAAAAAAATCAATTAAAGAAAAAAATAAGCTCTCTGTTTTTTTTTTAAAATATACAGAATAAAAAAAAAAGTACACCAGTCAAACTAAAATAGAGAAAAGACAAAAAATTCTATTTGTATGGTTAATTTCCGTTTTCGGAAATATAAAAAAAAAACAAAAAAAACAAATCAAATTTTGACATGCTTTTTCTAAGTTTGATTTTTATAAAAAAAAATTAATTTTTAAAAAATTGAGTGGAAGAGGTGGGGGCCACCAACGGCCCCCTCCCCACACGTGCGGCTCGAAAGTCGGCTTGGCAGCCAAGACTGACGGCGCGGCAGTCAAGGACTGCCGACACAGTAGCTGGCTACCAGTCGTGCTCTTCCTGTAAAGGGAGGCTGGTGTGGTATTAGTGCCAGGGGGTGGGGGCCACAAAGGACCCCCCCCCCCCCAAAGTTTCACTTTAATTGATTTTTTTTTTAAAAGGTTAATTTAGTTAATATTTTATTAATTATTATTATTTTAATTCTTTATTAAGTTTAATTAAATTTAAATTAGTTTAGATTAAATTTAGAATTAGTTTAAATTGTATTTTATTTTTAATTTAGTATAATTTAATTAAGTTAGCTTTAAATTATCAGATTATGTTTTAATTAATACATTTTGGTATATATATATATATATATATATATATATATATATATATATATATACGATTAATTTCCTTTTTATATGTGCTGAGACTTAGTGACTAAGTAGTATTTAATTTTTAATTTATACTAATTGAGTTAGTATAAAGCAGTGGTTGTTTTAATAGGGATAATTCTCATTACTGAATTATAAGTGTTGTTAATTCTTTACATGTTTATTTAGTAATTAATAGTACTGTGGATTTATAAATAGAAGAGGGTTTGGTATGGTTTATAAATTAACCATTATTAGTCAATGAGGTTTGACAGTATAAATTTGATAGTAATAGCGTCATTATTGGACAAATTTTATCAAATGTTGTATTACACCTAGGAGTTTTTATAATTTTGTAATTATAACTGGAAATTGGTAATTATTTCTTAGATGTATTTATAAGTTGTTTTTATAAATAGATCTATAGGAAATGTTAATGTTTTAACAATATGGAATATTTAGTTATTTCTAGATAGTAATTTTAGTGAATAAATGAATTTGCATGATTATGAATTATAAATTTGTTTATTCCTATGTTAACATTGTATTTGATTTAATGCATTCTGGATATGAATTATTGTACTATGATGTGCTTTGGGTGTGTGTATCTATGAATTGAATATTCTCCTATGTTATCATGCTTTCGAGTATCTGTTGGGCTAGATGACCCTTAGGACATAATCTAGAGGTTTTGAGATTGTACTTTCTGTATGATGTTATTATGATGTCAGCATGTGTTTATAAGGTGATGTCATAGTCTTGATTTCCTAGACCCAACCTGGTTCAGTTCTGATGTATTGATTGGTCTTGTGAGGATATTGTGGATGTTTTAGGGTTGTTGAGAGCCTATGTGCACCTGAATGTACAGGATGCAATTTGAATTATGAATTATCCTTATGATACTCTTTTGTGAACCTAGTGTAGGTTACCTAATTGTATAGTAGGAGGTGGCTTGCAATAAGTACCAGAGCCCACAAGTGGCTGCCAGGGTTTGCTTATTGTAAGTAGTGGTAACAAGTGATAACATAATTAATCTTTTTAGGCTGACCTAGTATTAAACTAATAAGATTAATGCCTCACCCATTCTTGAGAGCTAATATAGGCTAAGATGGAGGATGAGATGATGCTTTCCCCCTTTCGAGGTGCGGGTTCGGGCATCATTAGTGATATTGTCTGTATGAAAGGTCATTGATGTCGTGTATAGTCACTTGGGTGCCAGAATCCATTAAGTGATTACTATGACAAAACTCAAGGATGCGACGTACATGATGACACCTTCCTATATACAGCTTAGGTTATCCTACGTGTGTCGGTACCTTTGGTGTTTTTTAGTGTTCCTTGTTATGGTTTAGAGTGCTTCTAGGATCTTCCTTTGCATGGAGTATGAGGTCATGTGTACCTTGTTTGTATTATTGTTGTATACCCCATGTGATGGGCCTGTTACTATCTCCTCAGCATAGTGGGAGTGGACCTTTGGTTCCACATGGTTGGGTGGTAGTGGTTCTTATTACCATTGAGATTCTGATGGATTCTTCTTCATGCTTGGATGTTCCTTGTTGCAATTTCATCTTCCTAGTCTTTTGGAAACTTGTTCAGTTACACGAGATGTGTATTGTACCATATGTATATATTGGTTATCATCTTTGGAGGATGCATTGTATTGTGTATTATGTATTATTACGTACCCTGCAACTTGTGCAATGGATGTTGATTAGGTAGTATACCTTATGGTATCAGATGTATATGTAATCTTTAATATTGAGATGTATGTTATTGGTTTCAGATTATGTAACCTTTATGTCAGTTCTTTATTATTGTAATCATAGATTAGTTTGTTTAAGTAATTCTACATCAAGGAACCCTCAAGTTTTGTAACCTTTGTATGAGTTGTATTTCATGTATGTCATGTACTTCATTGTGTTGCTTCTGCATTGTTATCATTATTGTTTGTAAACATTTAAAAGAAAAATTATTCTGTGAACTTAGTGTCATGTTTAGGTTAAGTTCTCCTGGGTTCCCTAGCGGGGCATTACAACATGTGCCTCTTCAAGATGTTCCATGGAAGAAGGATCAAAATCCTCTTCACTATAGTCCTCTAAGATTTCCATGGGAAATAAAGCATGTGGATTAAGCACTAGGTTAGAATCTCCCACCCACAAAGGTACCCAAGGTTCACCTACCCATTGATTGTAAGGAGGTGCTTGTTCTACATTAGATTATTTAGGTTCACTTGATGTTTGAGTAGAATTCAAACCTTGAGTCACATGTTCTTGTTTCTCAACTTTAGGAGGGGTTGCATAAGTGTGAATGGTATCAACCTCTTTTTCATGACAAGATTCTTTGGAAAAATAATCCCACTCATAATCCCTAGAATCATCTTCACTTTCCAAGCCTACCATATGCATATGTGCACAAAAATCATGCATGGGACTTTAACTTTCTCCTTTATGTTGAAAACCTATGCCAAATTTCTCTTCTTTTGCTCTCCAAACTGGTTCAATAGGTTCTAAAAATCCCCTATGTCGAACTCCTAAGAGTCCTCTTCCCTTATATCCCATTTTTTTCATGATATCAAATCCTTTTCCATATTGATCAGTTTTGATGTTGATATGTTGCACCCTTTCAATAGGATTAGTTAAATTATCCTCCTCTTTATAAAGCCATTGCAATACTTCATTATCCTCTATTTCCATTTCTTGTTTGTTACATTCTCTCACAAAATGAGAATTGTATTTTTCAGGTTGATGATTTTTGGATGGCTTCCCATGTGTCCTTGGGGATGTAGGTAAATCAAATAGGGAAACAAAATATTCCCCTACCCGTTTTGAATGAATTTTGCATTGTTTCTCAAATTGATTCATCATGTCACTCATCTTTTGATAATGATCCTTCTTAGCTTGTTCTCTTTCTTCCTTAGTAGGTTTCAAAGTTTCCATTCTCAATGTTGAAGTCTAGACTAAATTATCATTTGAATTTTGACCCTCATAACTCATCTTTTCTTTTCCCTTAGTTGATGTAGTTGACTTAGTTTGATTAGGGTTAGAAGTTGATGTAACATTTGATGTTGGCTTTGAACTTTCCTCTTTATCTTTTCCATGGTAATATCAGGGATGGCTCCTTCCCTATTATGAGGTATGAATAGTTAGTGACTTGGCTTCAAGGCATTGCAATATTGAAATGGGTTTGAATCTCCTCCAATCATAATCTCTTCACCCATGTGTGGAAAATTTATGCATTGGTGATAGGTAGAAGGTATACTTGCATTTCATGTATCCGTGGCCTTCCCAATAGGATATTGTAAGTCAATTTAATATCAAGGACCTGACATATGGTATTCTTTTTTATAGGCCCCACTTTAATTGGTAGAATAATCATACCCTTTAAAGATCATTTCTCCTCATCATAAGCCTTAATGGTGAATTGCTTTTTTAGGGTCAATGGAAGACTTAGTTAACCCTAATGAATTGACAAGGTTTAAAGCACAAATATTAAGACCAGTTTCCCCATCTATGAGAACTCTCTTGACCCTATGCCTTTGGATTAACACTTCTATATGCAAGGGTAAATTTTGAGTATGTGTGATAGATATATCATCTTGCTCTGAAAATGAAGGACAATGATGGGCTATGAGATGTCCTACCATGTTATGAAATTTATCTTCCTCCAAGTTTATAGGAATGGTGGTCTTAAGTTTATGTTTTTTCCAAGATCTCTTTGTGATTAGGAGATAATTTCAACAACTCCAAAATTGATATGTGCTAGAGTCTTTTGTAATTGATCCACCAAACTATAAGGATTTGTTGTAGGTGGTGTTTGTTTAGCCAAAATAATTGGTGTTTTGGGACCAATAGTAATAGGAGTACCCCTTGTAGGGTAACCTTTGAGGCTTTCCCCCTTGTGATGGCATTAGAGGTTTACACTTTAGGTTGATCTTTGATCACAACAACATTGATAGTACTCTCATGGCCGGATATAGCATTGATAGTATTATCATAGGTATGTGCAAAGTTAACATTATTATTGCCTCTTGTATTGTTCCCATTGTTTCCTCCATTGTTTGAATTGGAAGATTCTCCTTTTTCATTATTATAGAAAGGAGTCTTAAAGGTCATGTGATCTTCTTTAGTTTGAGGTCCTTCTACCTTTATCACACCATTGTCAATGAGATCTTGTACCACATGTTTGAGACACATGCAATCATTTGTCTTATGTCCCCGATTTTTATGTTATTCATAATGGTTATTCTAAATCAACCAATTTGGCTTGATTTGAGGTTCATATGGTTGAGCCCTTGGTAGGTCAATAAGTTTATTTGTAATAAGTGTCCTTAATTCATTTTCCAATGGTTCACCCAAATTAGTGAATTTCCTTTTGGGTGTAGGTGCTAAGACAGGTTTAGGGTTGTAAGCCCCTTGATTATTCCCAAAGTTGTTATTAGTGTTGTTGTTGTTGTTAAAGGGATCTTTGGGTGCTTGATTCAAATTATTGGCTTGACCTAAATTTTGGGTGAGATTGAAAGGGGTGGCCTTTAATGTATTTTTCTCTACCACTCCATCATTGACCAATCCTTTATTGTTTTTATTTCTCATTCAAAACTGGTTGTTGTTAGGGGTATTGTGATTTTTATTGGTATTGGAGGTATTGTTGTTGTTGTTATTCTTGTTATCCTTGTAAAGTTTAATTTCTCCACTTTTGACCAATACCTCTTTTGTGGTAACCGCATTCTCAATTAGGTCTTGGAATGACCTAGGACATTGTAGCCTTAACTGATAGTTCATTTCATGATTCAAGTTGTTTACAAAGATATCCATCTTCTCCTTTTCAGGTACACTTCGAGGGTATCTAGCATATACGACTCTCCATCATTGTAGGAAAATAGGAATCCCTCTCCTCTTTTCTTGGTGTTACATAAATTAAGCATTGTAAAATCATGTTTGATATTATAATAATAATGAGTTACAAACTTGGAGGCCAGTTCTTCAAAGGTTCGGATGCCAGAGGGTAACTTTGAAAATCACTCCATTGCCATACCTCCCAAACTTCTAGGGAATAACCTCATTAGGTAAGTTGTGTCATGCATGAACTCTAGACTTAATGTGCAAAATTCCCTTAGGTGATCTTGAGGATCAGTTGTTCCTTCATACTTTTCATATTTAGGAAAGATAACATTAGTTGGGAATGGAACCATGATTAATGACATATCAAATAGAAAAGGACACAAAGCTTCGATAGAAAAAGGTTTAGGAACCCCGCTTTGTTTCATTATGTCCAATTGCATTTGGAAGGGTTGGAATTGATTTTTCATGATATCAATGGGGTTAGGCTCAGCTTCTTTTTGTTTAGGTTTGTTGACATCATAGTCATGTGGAATTTTGAGACCCGTTTGTGCTTGGTCTAGAAAGTATTTTTCCTTGTCTTTTTCCAACACTTTTTCCATAAGCTTCATGAAGAAGGGACCTTGCATTGCTTCATTTACCTTTTCACCCATTGCTTCTTCATAATTAGGGTCAATTTTGCCCCCATTTTTATTATTTAACCCTTGGTTATTAGGGTCAAGGTTAATTCCTCCAAGGTTGTTGTTGTTTAACCCTTGATTGTTAGGGTCAATATTTCCTCCTCCATTGGTATTGTTATTTGATCCTTGATTGTTAGGATCACCATTTCCCCCTCCATTGTCATTCGTATCCTTGTTGACATGATTGATTTGGTCAGGGTCCATATTTCCAAATGGAAAGGACATTTTTTTCTCTATTTCCTTTATAGGTTCTAGTAAAGGTCTTGATGAACTAAAAGGATCACCCATAAAAGGACACTCTTGCCTTAGGTAAGATCCACTAGGTTGTAAGGTAGCCTTAATGTAATGAGATCACATAAATGCCGCCATAAACATAAATCTAATAAGACCTTAGGCTTTTTATCTCACTTAATTGATCAATCCCTTGATGGTTTTTAAAAAGGTCCAATAATGAAGGATTGTGATCAATTTGCAGTTATACAGAGGTAAAATCCCAAAAAGGGTATTCAAAAATGTTAATAGCTTACTTTAAAACCTCTAGGAAATATCCACTATTTTCCCTTCTTTGTTTCTAGGCAGATCTTGCCTGTGTGTAGGCGACCTTTAAATGTTGGTACACAGTTACTGGAATTCTTCTACGCGACACTCTATAGTTTGCAGGTGGTGTGTGCCTGTTGATAGGTAGTTTTAGAATGTTTACACACGGAACTTTCCATTGGCTTATGCGTCTTATGAAAGTTTCCATGCGGTGTTTCAAAGTTACAGGCAGCACAAAATTGTTTATACGTGGCACTTTGCTGATCAAGGTTGAAATTTTTATTTTTTTTGGATTTTAAAATTTTACTAGTTTTGATCGGACCTGTTAAAGAAGATTCTTGTGTGAAAATATAGTAAAAACTCAACACACACATAAAATTTGCGCCATATCCATAAAAAAACACTAAAAGTGTATGTTCTCAGATGTTTTTACGAGTATTAACATAAGAAGTTCTTCCAAGAAATCTACCTAGAGTCAAATTTGTCTTTTAACAATGGCTCTAAAAACGTAGGCTTACTATTTAAAAAGCTTTTAATCACACCTCCGTTATAAATCTTGTCAAGTTCCTTTACCCCCTTGTGGGCTTCCCACATGCATAAAAGTATAATTTTGTGTGATCCTAAAGGACTACTCGAGGAAGTGAGGATGACTTGCACAAGACTTATTCACTTTCTAATTAAGGTAAAGTGCATTTTTTTTTATAGTGGGTTGGCTGATATCACAGAAAAAGAAATTGTCTCCCACTTTGGGTCATTCCCTCTCACCGTCCTCGTAAGGCAAATATCGGGAGGCAGGCCCTCTAAAGCTCTATTTTAATCTAGCATACATGGAAAGTGGAAAATGAACTTAGACCAACAAGCTTGGGAATTTGATTCACTCAAAGAGTGAAGAGCATATCCCTATTGTCTTCCTTCATTCCAAACACTTCAAGCACTATTTGTTCTTTTTCAACCTCTTGACAAGGAGGTTCTTAAAAATGAAGCGTGTGGTTCAATTATCCTCCCTTTCTTTCTACCACCCAAACTTGACACTTTTGGCTTTTTGATCAACTTTGAAAAGTTGAGAGCATATATCTAATGTCTCGTTTGAATGGACAATAACAGGGTGTCCCTAATTATACTATATTCAAAGAATTTTCCACAATTTGAGCAATGCAATATTTATTAGAAAAATACCTTGTTTCGAAGCTAGCAAAGGCTAGGCGCATTTTTGATGTATTTTTGCCTTTTTTCTACTCACCCAGTGGCGACCATTCCCACTCTGGCTCCTCCAACAAGTTAGTTAACACAATAAAGACAAAGTAAAGAAAAACATGCAAATGAAATTGATAAAATGCTCCTAAGTTCTTTTTAATCAAATTTTTCAAAATCAAGCTTAAAGAACTCAAAAAAACAAGAAATCACTAAAGAGTAGGGAATTTATTTTTGTATGCAAAATATACTTTTATATAGTGATCATAAAAATGTTCTTCCTCTTTTAAACATTACAAAATGTCAGATGTATGAATTTTTTTAGAAATCTTATTTTATTCTCTTACCTCTTTGCTAGGCCTTGTCACTCTTTTCTATGGTTTCTGTACTTTTGGATGATTTTTCATCTGCAAGAATTGAAAATACAGAGAGTTAGAACAGTGAACAAATCAATTAGAACTTGATGAAAAGCAACAAATTCTATGCAGCATTTAATAGCTAATAAGTGGCTTTTAACTGTTAGAAAGTGAAATTTAAAACTTTAAAGGCGAAATTTAAAATTTAAAATGAAGCTTTGGAAAATCCACAGGTGGCCAAAGAAAAACCATAGGTGGCATAGAATGTGCAAATTGCAGTCAAAGAATGATAGTACAAGGTTCTGGAAAGATCACATGCGGTCTTTTGCTGCTAACAAGCAGACCTTTATAGAACCAGGCGGCACAATTTATCTCATACACGACTTAAGAATGAAAGATAGAAATAGAAGAAATCTTCATGCAGCTTTTGACTGTTCACAGGCGGATTTAGAATCTTTGTAGGCGGCTCTTCTCCTATTTTCTACAAAATGATCAAGAAAGTGAACCAAAACATACAAAAATATGATAAAAATGATTAAAATGAAGCCTAAATCCCCATGGTGGGTGCCATTTGTGTGTGAGAAATTACACCTTCATGAAATTAGGATTAAAAACTATAATTCTATGGAAAGAAAATAACAATTTAGCCTACGAATTGCAATTAAATCCATGACATCTCATGGTTCTCTAACTAAGATTTGTTGAAAGAGCTCTCAGCCTTAATCTCTCTCAAGGACAATCCTAGAATGAGAAAATTGATACAAAATTCTTAGATCATCTCAAATGCTCAATATGTGTGTGCTTTGCAACTCAAATGCTCATGATTATGCTCCTAGAATCAACAATTTTCTTCTCAAAATGATCAAAATGCTCTCAATTGCTAACAAATTGCCTATAATAATGATACTATGCATTCAAATTTTCTAGGATATGAAATGCATACAAAATGGTTTATATTTATAGAAAATTCCCAAGTGTAGGGGGTAGAGTTAATTGACCATGGGTTAATCCTTGGTTGAGTTTGATCCCTCAAATGGTTTCAAATGGGGGTACCATTTAAATGGTTTTCCTCAAAGGGTGGGACAAGAAGAAAAAATAGTCAACTCTCATTGGTTGATCAAATTATGTTGAAAGAAAATAGGATTTATTTAATTCAATCAGTTAATTAAATTAGCCATGTAAGGGTGAATATTTCATTTTGATTTTTTATTTAAAACTATATAATTAATTGATTAAAATCAATTATATAATTTTGATTGATCCCTTTTAGGCTTGAATTTGATTATTTGATTTCATGATTATTTAATCCTTTGATTTTAATTTTTTTTTAATCCAATTTTCTTGATAAATGTCCATTTGAATGATTTTGATCCATTTTGATGCATTTTGATGAGATTTAGGACAATTGGCTGAGATTTGCAAATTTGGATGATTAAGAAACACCTGGTCAATTCTAGGTGTCTACAACAAGTTCATCTCTTAAACCTCCTATATGACTTCATTCAGACTCTTATTAGCATCAAGGATTGGGCCTTTGTATAGTACCAATTTTTCAACATTGAAGACTGGTGATAAACCCAAATCCTCCGGAAGTTCCACCTTGTAAGCATTGGCTCAATATTTGTCTAGGATGACACATGGACAAATTCTCCTCATCTGAACCTTGTGAGGTGTTCCTTTCTCTAGTCTTTCTTTATTGATATGAACCATCACTAGATCTCTAATATTGAATTGGACATCCCTTCTTCTCTCATCCACTTTGGTCTTGACCTTCTATGTAATTGCAGCTAGAGTCTTACTGACTGTGTCATGGACTTCTTGCATAGAATATGAATAATCCTCTGCATATCCACTACCTTTAGCTCCATCATTAAGGTCTCTGAGTTCATGAATGCCTCTGGGATGGATTCCATATACAATCTCAAAATGTATTTTCCATGTGGTTGTGTTAACAGTGTCATTATAAGCATATTCTTCTTGTGCAATGAGTTGGTCCCATGTCTAACCATACTCCTTTGTCAAAAACCTTAGGAGATTACCAAGGCTCCTATTTACTACCTATGTCTAACCATCTGATTAAGGATGGTAGGAAGATCCAAATGATAATTTGGTGCCCAAATTCTTCCAAAGAGTCTTCCAAAAGTGGCTGATAAACTTGGTGTCTCTGTCAGACACAATACTCAGTGGTAAACCATGAATCCTAACAACCTCCTTGAAGAATAAAGAATCTATTTGACTAGCATCATTCATTGTCTTGCATGGCATAATGTTATCTATCTTACTAAATATATCTACAATCACATAGACACTATCCATTCCTTGTCTAGTCTTGGGTATACCTACCATAAAATCCATACTTAGACATTCCCATGGCCTGGTTGGAATGGGTAAGGGTTGATATAGGTCTGCATTTGTAGATGTTCCTTTGGCCTTCTGATAGATAACACATCCCTCAACATATCTCCTCACATCCAACTTCATCTTGGGCAAAAAATAGAATCTTTGGACTAATTCCTAAGTTTTATTAATCCCAAAATGGCCACTAAGTGCACCATTGTGTTTCTCTTGTATGCGATTCATTCTTATTGAACCTCTAGGGACACACAACTCACCCCCTTTAAACAAAAGACTAGACTGCAAAGTGTATTCAGAGTATTGACTATGAAAGTGGTTTTCATACTCTTGACATACCTTGTAGATGTCTACAAAGTCCTCATCTTCTTCATACATGTTCTTGATGTTGTCAATCCCCATACTCTGTAGTTGAATCTCATAAATGGTCAATGCTCTTTTTCTCAAAGCATCTACATATTTATTTTGCAACCCTTTCTTGTGTTTGATTTTGAATGTATATTCTTGTAGGTATTCAACCCACTTCATGTACTTATGACTCAATTTGTCTTGCGAGTTCAAGAAACTCAATCCTTGGTTATCAAAATTGACTATAAACTCCTTTGGCAATAGGTAAGGCCTCCATTTTCTCAATTATTGGACCAGAGTATACATCTCTAGGTCATAAGGAGAATATTTCTTCTTAGCTTCACTCAAATTCTCTAAATGGAACACCACTAGTCTTCCCTCCTAACTTAGGACTGCTCGAATTGCCACATTACTGGCATCACACTCCACTATGAACAATTTTTCAAAGCTTGGCAACACTAAAATTGGTTAAGTTTCTATATTCTTTTTCAGTAGTTCAAAGCCACTATTATCTTGCTCATTCCACAAAAATTTGGTCTTCATGCCTCCCTTAATTGTATCTAACATAGGATCACATATTGCACTAAACTATTTAATAAACTTTCTATAGTATTGTGAAAGACCATGAAAACTTCTTTCCTAAGTGCTTGTCCTTGGAGTAGGCCAGTTGATGATGGCCTCAACCTTGCTTGGATCCATTTTTAAGTTATTTTGTGACAGTAAAAAACCAAGGTACACTAGCTCTTTCTTGATGAATTCACACTTTTCTAAGTTGATCATCAACTTCTCCTCTTGTAGCTTCTTAAATACCAATTCCAAGTACTTGAGGTGCTCTTCTCTTCTTCTACTAAAGATGAGTATGTCATCCAAGTACACAACTAGAAACTTCCCAATGTAGTCTTTCAGTACCTCATTCATCAACCTCATGAAATTTTATGGGGAATTTGATAGAAAAAATTGTATGAATAGCCATTCATACAGTCCTTTAGTAGTTTTGAAGGTTGTCTTCCACTCATCCCCTTCATTCACCCTTATTTGATGGTATCCACTTTTTAAGTTTATCTTTGTGAAGTATCTAGCCCCTCCTAGATAGTCCATTAGGTCTTCTATCCTAGGGACAGGGAACCTATACCTAATTGTAATCTTATTGATTGTTCTAGAGTCTATACATAACCTCCAAGTTCCCCCTTTCTTAGGTGCTAATATTGTGGGTACGACACAAGGGCTAATGCTCTTTCTTATAAGGCCTTGTCCTAACAATTCTTTAGCTTGCCTAGGTATCTCTTCATTCCATTAGGGATTCATTTTATAGGCTTCCTTATTGGGTATGGTAGCTCCAGGGATTAGGTCTATTTGGTGGCTTACTGACGTCTTAGGTGGTAAGGTGGCTGGTTGTCCATCACTCACTATCCCTTGATACTTCACTAGCATCTCTTGAACTTCTTTGGGTAACTCTGTCTTTTTATCTAGTTTGTCTCCAACTTCCTTTGGATTCAACACCAGGGAAAATCCAATTCCTTCTCCTTCATCTAGAGTCTTCAAGAACTCCTTTTCACCCACCATAAGAACATTTGGACCAGTAGACTTCACTTTTACATCTTCCAACAATGACTAAATCTTGTATGTCACATTGTCTTTCTTGAAAGTGTAGGAGTTTTTCACTCCATTATGCATAGCCATACGATCAAATTTCCATGGTCTACCTAGGAGAAAGTGACATGCATCCATAGGTAAGACATCACATAAAAATTTATCTTTATATCTCCCAATGGAGAATTCCACCCAAGCTTATTCATTAACTAGGACATGTTGTCCTTTGTTAACCCATGTGACTTTATAAGGATTAGTGTGGGGTATCCTTGTCATGTTTAGATTATTGACTGTCTCCTCTAATACTATTTTTTTAGTTGATCCTAAGTCTATGATGACTCTACACACCTTCCCCATCATTTTACAATTCACTCTAAAGAGTGCTCTTCTCTTACTTCTTTCTTCCTTCACTGGTTCTTTTATGAGAGTTCTCCTCATCATAAGGTTTTCTCCCTCCTATAATTCCAATGGGTCTTCAGGGTTCTTATTCCCACTTTTCTCTTCATGGACATAGTTCACTCTTTTTTCACCTCCTTGTGAAGAACTTCCCTTTTCTCGACACCTATATGCCAGATGTCCTAACTAGTTACAGTGATAACACCATGTTGGCAAAAAATTTGCCTCTTCCTTGGCTACTGCCTCTTCCTCTGTTGTTAGAGTTCCTTCCTCTTCTTGAACTTATCTTATTTATGTTCCCCTCATTCTTCTCAGTAAGCTTAGTCTCTTATTTTCCTTTGGATTTGGAGCTTCTTCCTCCATAACCACTTCTTTGTCCTCTAGCATCTCTTCCTCTACCTCTTCCTCTTGAAGTATTGGAATCTTTTTTCTTCTCCAACTTATCCTCCACCTTGATATAAATTTGGTGGCACTTCTAAACTATATCTAGAGTCAAAAGACTCATCTCATCTTGAATGGTCCATTTGAGGCCATTAAGATACCTTGCAACTTTCACTTTCTCATCTTCTGCTATCCTTGACCCCATATAAAGTCTTTGAAACTCTTTAGTGTATGAGTTGACATCTAGGTCCTTCTTCCTTAGTCCTTGTCTTCTCTTATGTAGTTGGATTTCATAATCCTTAGGGATGTAAGCTTCTCTTACTTTTTCTACCATAGATCTCCATGAAGCAATAGGCTTCTTCCCATCCTTCTCTCTCTCATCTTGGATGAATTTCCACCAAGTGAGTGAAGATCCTCTCAACCTAGCTTTATCAACTTTCACCTTTTGAGCCTCAGTGATTCCATCACACTCAAAATGGTTTTCTAAGCCCTCTATCCAATCAAGAGCTACTTCTAGTTCCATTTTTCCACTGAAAATGGGAAATCCTTCCAATGTTTTGCCACTCATAGCTTTCAAGAATGGTTCTTGTTCACTGAAAAGGTCAGCCTCAGGGACTTCATCTTCAATGGGAAGGTCTTTTCCTTTCCCTCCAACCTTATCTAACACTTCATTTTCCTTCACATTAGCTTCATCAAATTTTTGTTCAAGTTGAGCCAATCTATCTCAGAGTAGCGTATTCTCCTCCTCTTGTTCATCCACCTTCTTTTCTAATTTAGCATTAGTCACCATTTTTGACTCTCCAATGGATTCCTCTCGTTGTAAAATTAACCACAAGCCAGACCAAAGAGGCTATGATACCAATCTGATAGAAGTAATCTCCAAAGTGTGCTCACACAACTCCCAAGAGAGGACCTAGCTTGTCCTAGTCCAATTTAGGTTCCTAATTCCAATTTAGTACCTTCCAAAGTCAATAGACACTCTTTCTAAGACCTCTCCCAACTCTTATCAAAGAGTTAAAATTTTTGTGTTTTCACCTTGGATGACAACTATCTTAGTTGTGTCACAATGCTCTCAAAGGCTTGAATAAACTAACACAAATTTATCCATACCAATACTCTCCATGATACAAGGGTAATGTAGGCCCTTTTTATGTCCTTCCTACATCCTAACAACTCAAAATTCATAAGTTTTTAAACCCAAAGTAATCAAGTTCATGATTTGTCTTCAAACTATCCTATTAGGCCTATTAGTCCTATTAGCCCTATCTAGAGGGTTTTCTAGAATAACTTGAAAAAATCACACACAACCCCAAAAACTATTTAGGGATCTAAATACTCTTTTTGGAGACCTAAAGGATTTGTCAGGTATTAGGTCACCAACTCATCTATACAACACTATCCTAGAAAGTAGGGCTTTTAGGCCTATTTTTGTGCATTACAAGCAATGGTTTGATTTCTCCTCACAAATAAATCCAATTGGATTGGCACAGATCTGAACTTGAACCTAGGGATTCATAAGACCCTAAAAACACTCTGACATCACCTAGTTCAACCCTCCATCTGATTCCCTTTTCTTTGCAATGGGTTTCTAACCTCTCATGCACCTAACTGAGTTGTCCTAACTCGCCTAGGGAATGAGTTTAAAAATAGCTCCACTCGTCTCCTACACTCCTACCACCATATACATAATGTACAAAGGAACCACTATGAGATTCATCCACTTCTTCAAGGTTTCCATGGTTGAATCTCAAGTGGGAGCCATGAAAATAAAAGCTGGCTAAAAGACACTAGCAGACTACCTAGTTTACTATTATTTTCCTACCACTCAAAGACTAACTCAAAAAAACATTCTCTCTAAACAGAAAAGTATTGTATCACTCCACTCTACATGAATCCATAGTTAACTCTCAAGATCAACACCATTGACATGAAAAATAGTAGTATGTGCATTGTAGACAAGGAACTCTTCTTTCTTACTCACAAAAACTTGATTACAAATCACTCTCCCTCAAGATTTGAGCCTGAGAGTGTCTTAGATGCCATTCTCCACCATTCTAGGCCATTTGAAATCAATTCCCACTCCTACATTTGTGGGAATCCTATGTTGTCGAGTTGCATACAACATTTACAATTTCTTGCAAATGTTGTCATGACAACTTTTGGCATCTTTTGCATTAACTATGTAAACTAGAATCTAAGGCCTCTAGGCTATTTAGTTCAATGAACTAACCCAATTTAATGACCTTAAGGAATATTTTACATCCTTCATGGGTCTATAACACATTTTGAACCAAAATCCCAACTTTAGACCAACTAGGCCTAAACAAACAAAAACAACTAACAATGACTAATTGGTGACCTTAGTCCTAACACTAACTCACCTAGTCCACATGACCTATTAAGGCCTCAAAGAAAATACACATCTTTGACTTGGCTAAGGTCAGATACAATCAAAAAACTTCTAAGGCTTGAGGATTTTCTAGGTACTCCTACACCAGCTTGTACATACTATACAAGGAAAGGAACTAAAAAATAAAATCATCTCGGCTCACACAAGCCGTGAGCATAGCCAACTTTTAGAAGAATATGCAAGAGTACAGGCATACATAAGAGGATGAACATAAATAGTAAGGATACTAGACATTGCCTGAAGTGATGAATTTTTGACCCGGGTATGAATCCAGTGTGCTCCTGTGTGATCTAGAACCTGCAAAGAAAAGAGAGATGGGGGTTAGATCAAAAAGATCTAATCAATGAATGGAATCCTATTACTACTGATTGTCATCTACAATTATGCATGTGCATAGTCAATCCATACATTTCTGAAAGAAAAATAGGGAGTACCACATAGTAAATATCAACAACAAAACAAATAAAGAGAGATCAAACCCTTCACACAATTCCTTGAAGGTAATAGCAATTATGCCATAGCTCTGAAAGCTTGCGGGTCGGGCCAGTATTAAATAGAGAGCTCATAAAGAATGCATGATGCCCTAGCTTTCAGCCCGCGAGCCATCAAGACATTTCCTCATGAAATGATCATAAACGGGGAGTACCACATAGTGAATATAAAAAAAATAAAAATAAAGAGAGGTAAAACACTTCACACAATGGCTTAAAGGTAATAGAAATGATTCCCTAGCTCTCAAATCTTGTGGGTCATCAAGAATTCCAAATGCAAAGATATAAACAATGCCAGTATTAAACAGTGATCTCATAAACAATGCATGATGCCCTAGCTTATAGCTCACGAGCCATCAAGACATTTCCTCATGAAATGATCATAAACTGGGAGTACCACAGAGTGAATATCAATAGAAAAAAAATAAAGAGAGATCAAACACTTCACACAATGTCTTCAAGGTAATAGAAATGATACCCTAGCTCTCAAAGATCGCACATCATCAAGAATTCCAAATGCAAAGATGTAAACAATGCCAACATTAAACATTGAGCTCATAAATAATGCATGATGCCCTAGCTTGCACCCCGCAAGCCACCAAGACATTTCCTCATGAAATGATTATAAATGGGGAGTACCACATAGTGAATATCAACATCAAAACAAATAAAGAGAAATCAAACACTTCACACAATGCCTTGAAGGTAACAGCAATGATGCCCTAGATCTCAAAGCTCGTAGGTCATCAAACATTCCAAATGAAATGATGTAAACAATGCCAGTATTAAAATGTGAGCTCATAAACAATGCATGATGCCCTAGCTTGCAGCCCGTGAGCCATCAAGACATTTCCTCATTAAATGATCGTAAACAAGGAGTACCTGTAACACCCCAAAATTGGCATCTTGCAACCCTAACCAATTTTGTTGCATTTGTCATTCTTCTAAATCATCAAAGTCCTATTGTACTAAGCAATTCTGAGTTTTCACTGACTCTACTCGACCTGAG
>MU226501.1:2337825-2357340 GCA_018584345.1 Thuja plicata | reverse complement strand
ATCACACTTGATATAATAATCATTCACAGCTCTTTAAACAGAAAGGGAAAATGATTTGAATAATTGATTGATGAAGAAACTACCAGACAGACCAGAGACTAGTGCCTTATTTATTGGGCAACAGAGTGAAACAGATGTGCAATCCAAGAAAACTTCTAACTCCAAACTCAAAAACCCGAATGAAATGCCTTGCAAGCCATTCTTCTCATTTCAATTCTTGGACATCATATTCATATGCAGACTTAAAATTCTCAAAATTTGAATACAAGACTTGCTCTCCTTGAGAGAAACTCAGATTCAAACGCACAAATACCTTGTAACTGGTATATTAACATGCCTTACATGTTAATATACAAGAATCAAAATAAACATACAAAGACATCATACAAGTTCTGAACAGGGGTTTCCTTTTATTTTCATTAAAAATTATCTGAAACTATACATTGCAAGACCATGAACACAAAAAATTAAGACTCAAAAGCCTGGAAGCTACCGAGCAACATAAATTTAAACCTCCTAACCAAGATACGTCCCTCAGTAGGGATCCCCATAGGAACCAAGTGCCTTATCCATTGTGAAGCTAGTTAGGTCCCGAGTGAGCCTGGCTAAAAAAATTTTTGAATTCAAACACCCAAACCAGAAACTTCTCCAGACGTCCACAGGACGTCCGAAAATTGAAAAATGAACAAACCCAGATCGCCAAAAGATCAAAAAACCTTATTTTGCAAAAGAACATTCTCTAATCTATAAACTATCATTCCCCAAAATGGAATCTCATGAATATACCCAAGTCGAAAGATATTAACCTTTGAAATTGCCATTTTTATTTTATTTCTGCAAACACACTGTCAGAAAATGATTTTTAATCGCCGTAATTGATTTTAAAAGGCTGACAAATGGATTAATAGGGGGCTCAAATCTGAACTGGAAGTAGTATGTCAGCTTTGCAAGACAATGCAAAAATAAATTTGTCAAAAGAATCAACTGGCCAAAAGTTATTCACTGGAAAAGTAGGGCATTTGGATTTTCAGGAGAACACACTTTGTATAACCGACTATATTTTGTGAAAATTGCAAATGGGATGAGCTTGGAAACTTGGTCAAACGGATTGGCCATGGTTCTCGATTTAGCACAAATAGAGTAAAACATGACTACAACATGACTCAATCATTATATTTCTCATCAGATCACACAGGTGTCTTTTTCACACTGTCAAAATAGCCCTTAAAACTTCTAAACTTTTGGGTTTCAACAAAACAGTAAAAACTACAAACGGATTTGGCTTTGAAAAGTACTGAAACAGATTCACCAGGGGCTAAAAATGGATAGGCCAGGAGAGGAACATGCCTACAATACAAATCCTTCATTAATTCTTCTTGATCAATCACCGGGTATCAAATATAGCTTCACAAATAGGGCTCCCGACAAACAAATGAACTCGTGCATAAGTGCAAAACTTAGAAAACACCTCTGGAAGGGGATGAATAAACAGGGTCAAAACTCATCACAGGGACCTGAAACCTGACACATAGAGAGTATGCAATGTGTAAAACAAGATTTTAGGCTTATATTTTCATAACACTTATCAAATTTCCAGATATTCAATCCCGAAGTAGCCCTTCTCGGCGATTTCCACACTTGGCAATTTTATGATTTTGAGACCCCCTAGGAACGAACTGATGAAAACCCATTTGAGCATGCAACTTTGGGACTCGGAATAAACCACTGAAGCATATGAAAGGCAATGGACAAATGCATTTTATGAAACCACCCAGAAAACACCTGGTTCCCACATGCATCTTGAAAGAAAAATAGTACAAATGCATACTAATGTGTCCCATTCCTCACAAATTTTTTAGAGTGCCAACAGGGTGTAGGGCACTAAAAGCTTGGTTCACATACTCCCCCCATTATCTATGCATATCCGGCGAATAGAAAGACCAGATTGCTTCTCCACAAATGTATTAAAGACTTGAAAGAGTTAAAGACATCAGACTTGTACTTAAAAAAGTACACCTATGTGCGCCTGGAGAAGTCATCAATGAAAGTGAGCACATATCTAGCACCAGAAAAAGAAGGAGTGGGAAATGACATGAGGTCACTATGAATCAACTCCAATGGTGCCAAAGCATGAGTAGCTTATCCCTAAGGAAAAGGATCCCTATGTTGTTTTCCAAGAATACAACCATGACAAACCCCATCAATGCAAGGAATCTGTTGAAGCCCAAGAACAAGTGCCAGTGTGCTCATCTGCTGAAGATATATGTAATTGACATGGCCCAAAATCTCATGCCAAAGTCTACTCACTGAATCTGCATATGCTATAAGACAGGAACCTGTGCCAGCAGAAGAATCAAATCCATCAAATCTGTATAGTCGGGATGCAGTGTCAACACTCCTAGTAGCCACAATCATCTCAGAATCATGTAAGTCCTGAATAACCACATCATGTGGGGAGAACTCAACTATCTTACCAGAGCTAGAGTGGCAAATCTGATAGATAGATAGAAGGTTCATCAAAATGTCAGGGATAAAGAGAACATCCTGAAGAGAACCCATAGCTAATGCAATAGAACCAGAACGCAAAACAAAAAGATGAGATGAGTTCCCAATAGAAATCTGTGAAGTAGCACAAGGGGAAAGTGAGGTGACCAACTGTTGAGTGTGAGTCATGTGGTTAGAAGCATTGGAATCAAGAATCCAGGTGGGCCCGGAAGTCATAGCTCATGCAGTAAGAGCATGACCTTTCCCTACAGGGGAGGATGTGGACTAAGGAGCTGCAATGTGATGCTCCTACATGGCTTCCTCTAAAGCCTCCAAACATTTCCAACACCTAGAAATGGGATGTCCATTCTTGCCACAAAAGCTACAGGTCTCAACTGATTTCTTCTTATTCTTGGAGGTAGACTCAGTAGACTTCGAAGAAGATTTACCCTTGGAAGGGTTAGTTAGAGATTTTGAATCATTTTTTTGTGCAAGTTTGGAGGAAGACTCATTTCTTGTGGAATATTTCTTTGGTTTGCCTTTTTGTTTTGGTTTCCCCTGTGAAGACTGAGAAACCAATGCTTGGCTAGAAGAGCCAAAAGCATCCATCTGTTGGATCTTTGCTTGTTCCCATGTCAACCGATCATAGAATGTCTCAAAAGAAGGCATGGTGTGTCTAGCACCCAAAGCATCCATGGTGGAGTAGAAAGTGGAAGAGAAGATTTGATATTGTCCTCGCAAATTTGAGAGTATCAAGAAGATACACTCATCATCTATCTTGGTTTTCCCACATCCCTGAAAAACTGAGAACAGAGACTTGAACTTCATCAAGAAGTCCTCAATGGTGGGAAAGCTGGTACGTATCAAAGTGGACAGCTCTGTATCAAGCTGTAGTGCCCAGAACTCATTCACAATGCCAAACAAATCTGAAAACTTGCCCCAAATGGCCCTAGGAGTTGTCAAACCATCCAGGTGAAAGGAGACTGTCGGAAATGTTTAGTGCAATCAAGCCCATGGCTTCATCCATTTTATTCCTGTGCTGAAGGATCTCAAAAGGACATTGTAGGATAGGTTGATTTTCATCTAGGCATGACCATAAACCATGTGACATGAGTAGCCTGGTCATGTGTGATTTCCAGGTGTGGTAATTATGCAGTGTCAGCCAGGCCACAGAGGGGTCTGACATTGAGAGAAGAAAAAGATGGAAGTAGAAGGGTTATTTTTTGAAATTAAATGATAGAAAGAAAAAGCACCCCCCCACAAAGTATAATTCTAACCGCCGTACAGCAAAGAATCAATTACTGAAAACACGAAAAACTAGGCAAAAACCTGAACGCCAGATGCAGAGAGGGAGGAAAATGAATCCTCTACTTCAATGCAAAAACTAAGAGCTCAAATGGCTGAACCAGTGAACAAGACCAATATCATCACATCCATCTCAGAAAGAGCTTTCTGACGATATTTCATTTTTCAAAAACAGACACCATATGCTCAAGTTACGGCCAAAAAACCAAGTGCCCCTCCGAAAGACAACTCTATGGAAAAACACAGAGATGATAAAAAATTTGACGTCTAAATGACCATCACAACTACCGAGGTTCAAATTGACGGCCGTTAGGAGTTCGCCAAGAAATATTTTTTGGTCACCAGAAAATGCCAAAGAACGCCAGAAAAATTCAAAATTTGTTGGAAAAGAGATTTGCCGGGAGGGCTGACGTCAGCACCGTCACCCGCAGGTGGAGGTGGTGGGCCGATGGTATGTTGGTGGTGACCACAGGTGGTAGCCACTCCCGGGCGATTCCTGGGTGGCGGCATTGAGGCCAGCGGCACCGCTGGTGGCGCAGACTGCACCGCCGGTGGCCGCGGGGCTGGAGGGTGGCGCACCGGCGGGAGGCCAGATGGTGGTGGCGATGGGGTGGTACGTTGGCGACATGCTCTAGAAGCCAAAAAAATACTTAAAATTGTGTTTTTTTAATTTTTTTTTAATTTTTTTTCTTGAAAACTGTGTCCGTACAACCTGGGAGGCTAAATTTTTTTCCTGAGGTCACTGTGACCAAAATGGTCAAACCGTATAGGTTTTTTGACTCTCCCAAGCCTTCTGAACGTAATGGTGGAGTTTTTTTTTGCTCAAACAGCTCTAGAAAATAGTGCCTCCTTCAGAGTGACAGAAAAACCCCATAGAAGCTATGGCTGTCGTCTTCAAATCATGGCTTCAAAAACCTTCAAACTAGGCAGCGACAGGGTGGCTCTGATACCATGTATAAGTTGAGAAATCCAACTTCACAACTTGCCAAGAACACCTGCATGCAAATACCTAATACTGAATGGAAACCACAGAGACAGAAGCCTTGGAAAATCTCAGCAGAGTGAGAGAAAAATTATATTTCCCAAAAAGTGAAGTACAATAATTACAAAAGTGGCATATAATGTGAGAAACCCTAAAGCCGGAGAAAGCTAAGTTTGTGCATTAATAATTAATAAACATATTAATTATTATGCACCTACAAATAACAAGCTTAAGTGAATAGAATAATAGTGACCTTTAATAAGTAAACCGAAGTGATTTAATTATAAAGACAAATGTACTATTACTCTAACAATTTTGACTTGAAGACCCTAAAAATTTCAACAGGGATATTACAAGGAACTAAGAGAATTCTGACTTTAGGAAAGAAAAGAGCATGAAGATCACAAAATTTTGGCAAATAGATCATAGCCAGGAATACAACCAACATGGCTTTTATTTGGCTGCCTATGGAATTTCTAGAGCCGCTTATTAAGATTTAAAAGATGCTTTCAAAGTTTTTATTTATGCTTAGTAACAGTTAAAATCCGCGTATTAGTTGTTAAATGCCGCGTAGATCTTTTTTCTTTAAATCAAAATTTTGATGATTTGCTCACTATTTTAATCCTTTATGTTTTTCATTGCTACAGATGAAAAATCATCCGAAAGTGCAGAAACCAGAGAAGCGAGTCACAAGGCCTAGCAAAGAGGTAAGGATTAAAACTAAACATGATAAGAAAATACATGCATCTAATCTTTTAGAGAACTTAAAGGAAGAAGAACACCTTTATGATCACTATACTAAAGTATTTTTTTCTTATAGAGAAAAATTTCCTACTCTTTGATTGATTTTCATTCTTAGTTCTTTAAGATTTGATTTGACAAAATTTGATTAAAAGAGCTTTTAGGAGGGAAATTGTCAATTTAATTTCCAAGTTTTTCTTCACTTTGTTTTGATTATGTTGACTAACTTGTTGGAGGAGCCGGAGTGGGAACGATCACCACTAGGTGAGTTGAAATAAGCAAAATTAATCAAAAATGCGCCTAGCCTTTGCTAGCTTAAAAAATGAGGCACTTATCTTATCAAGATTGCATTGATTAAATTGTGGCATTCATTTAAATCTAGAATAATTAGAGAAATTCTTCTAATTTTCTAAATTGAACAAGCATTAGGCATATGCTCTTCACTTTTTGAAGTGAATCAAAAATCCAAATGTGCGAAGTCAGTTTAGTGCAAAGAAAAGGATAAGGAATTGAACCACACATTTCAATTTTAAGAACCTCCTTGTGAAGGGGTTTAAAAAGAATAAATATTGCTTGAGGTGTTTGGAACAAAGGAAGACAATAGGGATATGCTCTTCACTCTTTGAGTGAATCAAATTCTTAAACTTGTTGTACTAAGTTCAATTTTTGCTTTCCATATACATGCTAGATAAAATAAAGCTTTAGAGGGCCTGCCTCCCAAGATTTGCCTTATGAGGATGGTGAGAGGGAATGACCCAAAGTGGGACACAATCACTTTTGCCATGATATCATCTGACCCACTATAAAAAAATGCACTTTACCTTAATCAAAAAGTGACTAAACCTTATGCAAGTCATCCTCACTTACTCGAGTAGTCCTTCAGGATTGCACAAAATCATACTTTCATGCGTGTGGGAAGCCCACAAGGGCATAAAGGAACTTGGTAAGATTTAGAATGGAGGTGAATTAAAACCTTGTTAAATAGAAAACCTACCTTTTTAGAGCCATTGTTAAAAGCCAAAATTGTTTGACTCTAAGGTAGATTGTTTGGAAGAAATTCTTGTGTATACCCGTAAAATATTCGAGAACATACACTTTAGTGTTGTTTTAGGGATATGGTACAATTTTGATGTGTGTGTTGAGCTTGTACTTTTTTTTTTCACGCAAGATTCTTTTTTGACAAGTCTAATCAAAACTTTTAAAATTTTAAATCCAAAAAATAACAAAAAAATTGACAATTTCAACTTTGATCAGCAAAGAGCCGCATACCAACAATTCAGAGCCACTTACAAACAATCCTGGGCCATCTATAACTTTTAAAATGCCACTTATAAATAGTAAACAGCCGCATAAGCCACTGGAAAGTGTCACATATCAAAATTTTAAAACCGCCTATCAACAGGAAAATGCCACCTGCGAACTGCAGAGTGCCGCGTATCAACAATTAAAGGCCACCTACACACAGGCAAGAGCTGCCCAAAAAAAAAGAAGGGAAAATAGGGGGCATTTCTCGAGGGTTTGGAAATATTTTGAAATCATATTTGGATACCCTTTTCAAAGTTATTTCTATCCAGTGCAACAGATAGATCATATTCCTTCAAACATCTATAATGATGAATCTATTTGAAAGACGAATCGATCCTATGGAAAATCAAGATCAAAATCTCCATGAGACTCCATATGATGAAGTAACTAAATATGAAATATTGGAGGCATCCCAAGATCCTAGGTTTATGGAAATAATGCACATAATTTTGAAGAGGGATAAAGAAGCATATTTTGCTCAATCAGGAGCTAAGCTTCCTCATAACTATGACAAATCAAACTTGAGGAAGAATAAGGAAAAACAAAAGGATACATCATTTAACACGCCATCATTATGATCAATTTTTCCTTCTCTTTATGATGATGGGCCATGCGTATCTTCATATTCTCCAAACAAAGAGGAATTTGAGGGAAACACACCTATTTTGGATCAACATAAATGTTATGACCATACTATTTGTGATCAAGAGAATGAAGTGAAAGGTACCCTTCTCAAGCAATATCTAATATACAAACCTCTATCTAGAAAGGTTTCTCCCATAGCATTTACTCCTTTCATCCATCATCCATCTCACAAAGCTTCACAACTATCCAAAATTCCTCCACCAAAGAGAAAGCCTAATGATGATACTTTTCACATTGACTATGTCTACCCTCAAGGGCTACCTCTAAAAGAAACCCAAGCTAACTTACATCTTGCTACATATCGTTTCCATGCTTCAAAGATCTTGGACCCCAAAGCTTCATGTGCTTCAATGCCTATTCAAAAGGATTCTCCATCATTCTTCCAAACATTACCCACGCATATCCAAGCATCTACCTTGTCCTTAGAAGTGGCTCCATGTCAAGAGGATAATCTAAAGAGAAAAGAAACAAGTGCCAATAAAGATCAAGATAAAGATTCTATACAATCCCCTCCAATATTTGATGAGGGTCACATATCCATAGAAGCTTGTGATGATCCCCTTACACCCTTTCATGTCTTCCAAGTTGATATCCTCCCATTTCATGAGCAAAGTGTCCTTCCAAGATTTATACCTAGTCCAATTCCCAAGCAAGATCAAGATATCCCTTCCACCATTTCCAATGAACATATTGAAAATCCAAAGCAAAGAACCTTCTCTACACCATCCGAAGATCCTTTTCAAGATCAAAGTATCCCATCAAATCATTTTCATGATCCTCCGTATTCACCTCAAGGAACCACCATTCTTCTAAATCCCTTCAAGATTCAGTTGATCCTATCAAAGTTTTTCCTATGAAAGCTACCCATGAGCCTATTGGTATAAAGATAAATCTTAAAGATGAGAGCCTTGGAAATATAACTCATGCCAAAGATATTGATATCCCTTTCACACCTGATCTTCCACCATTCAAACGTAATCACATGCCTTCACCATCCTCCAAATCTATTTTGGGTTTCTATGTCCCAAAGCTAAAGTCTTTATCCCTTCCATCCATGTTGGGTCAATATATTCCTCCATCAACCATTCCTACCATCCCTAGCTCTCCATTCACTTACCCTACCATGTATCAAGATCAACGAAGGCACACATACTTGAAGAATTTCCAAACACCAATCCATATGAACCCTCCATATTCTTCCTCTTCACCCAAAATTCCTAAGTCTTTTGGAAGTAATTTGGATGTGCAACATAAAAAGAAAAAATCCAAGAATCCACATGTGTATAAAAATCACCATGTCTCATCTAATCAACATGTAAATGAAAAGAAAAAAGAAATATCCAAAAGGCCGCAAAGGTCCACAAAGAAAAATGAAATATCCAAAAGGCCACAAAGGTCCACAAAGCAAAATGAAATATCCAAAAGGCCGTAAAGGCCCACCAAACAAAAATAAAAATCAAAGAAAATGTGGGTTCCAAAATCCCTCATTGAAGAAATGCATTCAAAAGGATCACAAAAGAAAGAAAAATCAAAGACTATGTGGATTCCCAAGTCCGTTTTGAAAGACTTGCACACAAAAGAAAACTCAAAGTTGACATTAAAGCTTCCAAAGGCTTCCACTCCATCTCCTTCCAAACATTTTCCACCTTCCAAGTCTACTTTGGGTTCCTATATCCCAAAATCCACTATCTTAGCTACATCCTCACCTACTTCATTCATTGTTCAAACATCATTCCACCACCCTTCAAAGCGTGTGTCAAAGTTGATCTTGCCAAAATTTCCATCCACTACATACCTTCTTCTTATCCTCACATTCATTATCCAACACATACTTTCCATCTTCCCATCCCTCTTATCCAATCTATGGCATAAAACCTTCACCACCATTTACCCTTATCCTTCATATGTGTCCATTATCATCACCTTATCAATATCTTTGAGCATCCTAGCCATAGCCATGGTTTATTATAGCATATCTTTCAAAAGAGAATTGTTTAAAGATCCAAATGATGAGAAAATATTGAAAAATATAAAATAAAATAAAAATTGAAAAAAGAGAAAAAGTGCCTTGGTGAAAACATAGCAATAGGCACCTTGGTAGAAAAAGTAAAGAGAAATCAATCTATCCTATGATGAAAACCACTTCTTGTGGAGCCTTGGACAAGTACCATGATGAAAACCTGGCAAAAAGGCATCATGCATAATTCCTTCCTCTTGCACTCTACACTTGTGGGCAAGTTCCATCCATGTTATCCTCCATCATCCATATTCTATCATTCATCTCACTTGCATCCATATTCCCTCTCTTACCTTTGGTCTTGACAAGGTTGAACATATCCATGAGCATCAAGTATCTTGATACCATTATCCTTTCCATCAGCTTATTCACTTGTTGCATTCATACTACCCTATCATGATCTTGCTTCTCCCCAATCCACCTTCATTATTCTAAGCAGTCTTTCCATAATCCCAAACCATCCCCTCATAACCTTCATCACCCCTTTATCCTTATTGTGCTATCTTATCCACATCTTACCCAAATTGATCCATTGGTCTTGATCGAAAATGAAGGACATAAAGTGCAACATTTGTTATGAAAAACCCCTTGACATGTCCACTCTTTTGGATCACTCACTTTCTTGACATCAGGTCATTATCCTATATGCTATCTAGAACTGTATCACTGGCTTCCATTGCTTATCCAAAAACACATTTTGCATTTCTATATCATTTTTCCTTAGCTTGGGTAATCTTGAGGAGATGATCCTATGGGTCACATTCACATTCTTCATCCATCAATAACCTTTCCATTTCAAATCTATCAGCTTCCAAATCCATCTTTCATGTCCTATACCTTGCTAGACATTGGGGGCAAACCAATGTGATCTTATTTGAGAGATGGTAAATTCTAAAATTCTAAAAAATAAAAAAAACCAAAAATAAAAATCTCCCTAAAAAAAAATAAAAAAATAAAAAATCTCTGAAAAATAAAAAAATAAAAAATCTCTAAAAAATCTAAAAATCCAAAAAACTTGTAAAAAGTCTTTGAGCTGCATTGTTTCATTCTAGGTTTCATTTTCCCAACCTTTACACATGGTTTCATTTATCACTTGGGGGCAAACATCATGAATTTTGGTACCAAATAGATTCAATAGTGCAACATCTTGGTCACACATCAGAACCAGATTTTCAGATTCAGAGGAGAGATATTTTGGAACCTTTGATGGATATCATTGTTTGACCCTAAATAGTTTGATCGTATAACTTGATCCTTGAGTTTCATTGACTTATTTTATCAGGATTAAAAATTGACAAACCCTAAATGATTAGACTATCTGGAATTCTTATTTGAAAATCTTGATACATTTCGCAAACACTTGGAAATTTTTTATGAGTTTTTTTATTGACCTTTTTCGAGTCATGTTCTTTTTAGCTAATTGATGATGTTTTGACTAGATTGGCGATGATGGAGACATGATGTTTTCTTAAGCTTCTGTTTGACTGTCTTGAGGAAAACTTTTTAACTTGTGTGAATTAGTCTAATGAAATGGTCATCAAAGAACCATCAAGGACATTCATATAGGAAGGAGGGTTAACCTTTGTTTGTTCATGCAAAAGGATACCTTGGCTATTTAGATTTTCAATATCTTAATACCAACATCCACTTGCAACATTGAATCCAATCAAATCGGTATTCATACTGCCATAGTTGGTCATTCAACTAGTGAGGGTTGTACTTGGTTTTGTAGAAGGGGTTACCAAATGAGATGAAAGTCATATTCATATTCTTATGGTCGCAATGGTGCCAGTAAGGATTGTATTGACTCCTAGTTCCACAACACTCAATGATGAAAATATATCTCTATTTGTATTTCTTTTGCAAACCTCAAGGACAATTAGTTGCATTGAAACTTCATGTTAGATTAATTGCATGTTTATGGTATTTTCTTTAGTCAAGGGGGTATAAGTTAATCATGGTTACTTCATCAAAGTCTTAATCAATGTCCTTAAATATCTGATCCATCAAATTGATCACATGCTACATCAAGGATATCATCACTATGCATCTGCTCACCTAGGGGAAACTTCACCATTTGCTCAAACAAGAGAAACCTAACTCTGTTTATCCCCTGTACTTATATCTGCACCTGAATCATATCAAATGCCCCTATCTATCATCCTTCCACCATTAATATTCTCATCAAATCTAATCCAATCAAATATCAATTAGTCAAATCATCTAATTAATCATTTCAAGTCAATCATTTATCCTATCATCCATTTTCTCATTTTGAGCACATCAAATTTCCTAACTCTAGACCGTGAGGAAGGAAAAACAATCCATTTGTTCATCTCTCTAGATCTTGAGAGTGAATTATCAGTTTATCCAATCAATCCATCAACCTACCTATCCTATCTGATTGACATCAATATAAAATCAACCAAGTGATTCTGACTAACATCAAGTGATATCTGAACATCATCAACTTATCTCAAACATCAACAACATTTTCTCAATAATATTTGTTATCATCACATTCTCTTCACACTAGGGCATGTTTTTTTGCCAGGATCATCATCAATGTTTTCCAAAAATGAAAACATCTTGGATCTATTCTTCATCAGTTTCATCAAATCTTTTGCATCTAAGTATCAAAATGTTTTCATTTTTGAGGGGGCATCATCATATCATATCCTGGGATTCTGCATCATATATTACATCAAATCTGTGGCATGAAAAATTCAAACTTTTATCAGTGGGGCATCAAATCAAGTTTCACATCAGGGTTTCACATCAAGTTTCACATCAGGGTTTCATATCAAGGTTTCACATCAAATCAATATCAGGTTTTTCATCAATCAGACATCAGTATCAAATCAATGATCAGGACATCAAGTTTTCTTTGAATCAATGCACTTCACACATCAATTCAAAGAGGGGCATTTGTAGACACCTAAATTTGACCAAGTGTATCTTAAACATCAAATTTATAAATCTCAGCCAATTGCCCCAAATCTCATCAAAATACATTAAAATGGATCAAAATCAAATAAAAATGGACATTTATCAAGCAAAGTGGACAAAAATCAAATTAAATCAAAGGATTAAATAATCATGAAATCAAATAATTAAATTCAAGCCTAAAAGGGATTAATCAAATTATGCAATTGATTTTAATCAATTAATTGTATAGGTTAAATCAAAAATCAAATCCAACCCATTCGCCCTTGCATGGCTAAATTAATTAAATGATTGAATTAAATAATTCCTAATTTCTTTCAACTCAAATTGATCAACCAATGAGAGTTGATGATCTTGTCTTATTGTCCCACCCTTTGAGGACAACCATTTAAATTTCCCTCCATTTGAAATCACCTCAAATATTTTTACTCAACCAAGGCTTGACCATGATCAATTCACTCTACCCCCTACCCTTGGAAAATTGCTATAAATACAAGCCATTTTATTTGTATTTTAGATCCAAGAAATTCAAGATCAAAGCATCCTTATTATAGGCATTTGGAGAGCATTTGAGAGCATTTGATAGTATTTCAGCATTTGCATAGCATTTTGAGCATCATTTTGACAAGCATTTGTTGATTTCATAGCATGAATCATGAGCATTTGAATGGAAAACACACACATCTTTGAGCATTTGAGCTAGATTAGAGAATGTTTATCAATTTTTCTCATTCTAGGATTGTCCTTGAGAGAGATTAAGGCTGAGAGCTCTCTTAACAAAGCTTAGATAGAGAACCATGAGATGTCATGGATTTAACTTCAATTCTTAGATTAAATTATATTTTCTTTCCATAGAGTTGTTGTTATTGATCCTAATTTCATTAAGGTGTAATCTTGCACACACAAAGAAAAGATGTAAACAATGTGAGTATTAACATTCATATTGTTCCATTAAATCATCAAATGCCATCAAAATGAAATTGAGTTAATGAGAAGACAAAGCTCGAATGCCTACCTCAAGTCATGGCATCCATATGATTGGTCGGTGCTCTGTTTGTTATATATATATATATGATGTTATTGTTGTCATTGCATGTTGTTGTTGTTGTGTATATGGAGTTTCCTAATATTAACATTACTAGGAAGCTCGAAACCGAAAACATGGCATATGCTTCAGCTAGATTATTGGTCCCATTGGATAAAGAAATACATTTAAATGCTAAAAATATACCCCTATGATTGCGAAGACACATACCACATCTAAACTTGCCACGGTTTCCTCATGCAAAGCCATCAAAATTTAACTTTAAAGAATGATTATCAGGAGGAATCCATCTAACTTTTTAATGATATCCCTTTTTTTTGCTTCTATTTGGGATCATAAATGGAGGGGTGTGAATCAGATTCAATGAATTAAGAAAATTAGGATCCCAATTTGTGAAGTTTGTAATTGCAAATTTTATCTTTAACATGCGAATTAACCACCTCTGAAATGGATTGCTCCTATTTTTATAACAACTTCCACTAGTGAAGCATAATTTCTAAAGATTCTATTGTTACGTTCCCACTAGATAGACTAAACAATCATAGCTTGTGCATAGAGCCAAATACATGAGAAGAGAGATCTGGAATGAAGAATGGGCTATGATTAGAAAAATCCAACAAATTGTTCGGAAACAACATGGAGATGTTCAATTTTCCCACCACATGTTGCCAGCAAGTTTGAGCAAAGGGGTATAATAATAGTAAGTGATCAACATTTTCAATTTTTTCTTGATATAACACACACTAAAAAGGTTGGGAAATATTGAATTTATGAAGGCGGTCACTAGTCAGATTCCTTTTCCTAATTGCTAGCAAAGAAAAATATCATGCCTTTCGTAGAATCACTTTGTTCCAACATAGGATATATGCCTATTGTTTAATTGTATTTTAATCCTTTAGAAAGAGGGCCTTATACCCATATTTAATACTATAATCACCATTTTATGATTAATCACCATTTTATGATGGGGCCCAAACTACATGTTTTCCCTAGCCAATTCTTTTCCTTTTATTGCTTATTTTGGAAGAACAAGAGCTTTATTTTATTTTTTATTTTTTGGGGAAAGAAGGAGCTTTATTTGTTTGACAAACACAAACACATGATCTTATCAATATTATAGATAAAATTAAAAAAAATTTGGTTTTTCTATTGTTCTACTGATTTTTTATAACTAAATGTTTTCCATAACCAGTTCATTTTTTTGTCAAGGCTGTCTATTTGGCGACTGGCAAACAAATCTACTAACTTGTCTCTGCCTTTTAGTTTTAACGTGTTGCTAAACTTGGGCTATTTTTTCCAATAGTGTTGGGTCAAGATTTTTCACATGCCATTTTGTCTTTGTTTTCATGGTATTTTAATGACATGTATTTTAATATTTTCATGCATTAAGAAACTATTATTTGTTGTGATGGTATTCATAAGACATGTATTTTAAATTTTCTATGCATTATAAACTAGCATCCTAGACAACTCCTACTGAGGTGTCCCCACTAAAGTGTGCAAAAGAAACATAAATTAATTAAAACTTTAGATAAAATACCAATAATATGATAGGTTATACCATCTATTGTTTTATACACTGTTTATTTCATTGAGACCATGAGCTTGACATTTGTAATGTATTTGTTGTTATTGGATCAATGTTTTCATGTTGTTGAGGTTGTAGATGCATTGAATCATCACTGCCATTATATTTTTATAGCATTCTAGCTTGAATATCTTGTGAGGTTCGAGATGTGAAACATTGTTGCTTGATAACAGATTTGACATTGAACATAGTTCTTTAGCATAGTAAACTATGCTAAGGAACAATGTTATAAAATTTCAAGGCATGAAATTTTATAACTTTTATAACTGTACATATATTTTATGAGTATAAATAAACAAAAGAAGAACACCCACATGCCTTTGTTGTGATTGGTCTATGAAAGGTTTTGGTTTGCCTTTCCCAATTGAGATACCATCCTAAGATTCAAAAATACCAAGGTAATAATAAGTCTTGAACATAAATGCATGATTGTGGATCCTCAAGTAGGAGTTGTGATGTAAAGGAAGAACATTTATATGGGTTTACCCACATAAGGACAATGGTTTCATTCATTTTTCTTTCAAGTTCTCTTGGGTAATTTCCTTTGCCTCTAGGCTTGGGCATCCTATAGGGGTTGAACCAAAATTACGAAGGCAATAAGGACACATAGAACAATAGGTTTGGGGACTTTTAGACCTCTGTTCAATCCTTAGTAATGGTTCTTGTTACCATTATTTTCATGCCCATTTCAATTTGGTAACCTAATTACTAGATGAGTGACTACAGTACCCTAGTTTTCATTATTAGATGATCTTGTTTAATTTGTATTCATTTCATGAAAAGATACATATAAAGGAAAATAAATTTCAGCATCTCAAGATTACATGTATATATGTGCCAAATAACTTGTATATACTATACAAGGAAAGGAATTGAAAGATAAAATAATCTGGGCTCACACAGGCCATGAGCTTTGCCAACTTTCTGAAGAATATGAAAGAGTACATGCATACATAAGAGGATGACCATAAATAATAAGGGTACCATACATAGCCTAAAGTGATGAATTTTTGACTTGGGTATGAATCCAGTGTGCTCTAGTGTGATCCAGAACGTGCAAAGAAAAGAGAGATGGGGATTAGATAAAAAAGATATAAGAAATGAATGACATGCTATTACTTCTAATCCTCATCTACAATTATGCATGTGCATAGTCAAGCCATATAGTTCTGAAAGAAAAATGGTGAGTACAACATAGGAAATATCAACAACAAAACAAATAAAGAGAGATCAAACACTTCACACAATTCATTGAAGGTAATAACAATGATGCCCTAGATCTCAAAGCTCATGGGCCATCAAAGATTCCAAATGCAAAGATGTAAACAATGCCAGTATTAAACAATGAGCTCATAAACAATGCATGATGCTCTAGGTGGCAGTCCGTGAGCCATCAACACATTTCCTCATGAAATGATCATAAACAGGGAGTACCACATAGTGAATATCAATAGAAAAAAATAAAGAGAGATCAAACACTTCACACAATGCCTTGAAAGTAATAGCAATGATGCCCTATCTCTCAAATCTAGCGGGTCATCAAGCATTCCAAATACAAAGATGTAAACAATGCCAGTATTAAAATTCATATTGTGTCACTAAATCAACAAATGCCATTAAAATGAAATTGAGTTAATGAGAAGAAAAAGATCAAATGCCTACCTCAAGTCATGGCTGCCATATACCAAGAGTCCAATCTTCCACAATTAGGGCGGCCCTCTTCACGCACGACTGTATGCAATCATGAAAATTAGAAATGAGCCTTTTTTTGTTTATAATCATGCGGGTGTCAAAATTACGATGATACCATCTCTATTACGATAGAATCAGGGGCACGTGAAAAAAAAATCACACACAAATGATAGTGTCGTTGCAAATTGGCATCAAAATTTGACCCCAAATGTTGTAGTGACCTACACCTATACCTATCTCTATCTAGGCTGCCAATATCCACCACCCCTAGCCCTAACATGTCCACCCCACATCCAAGGTCCAACATATCCTCTTCCAACAACTCTAGGTGATCTATGTACTCTAGGAGCTCACGATCTCTATACTCTCGGACCCCTACCACCACTGTCACTGCCATTTGCAATGTCATCATTAGATGTATCATCCATATTAGGAATGGGCTCTGCTAGATTAGTAAATATAGTAAATCTATGGTGAGAAAACCACTCTCTATACTCCATAGACATTTTGGCATCAACAACATGATCTAACATGTCCCACCACATGAAGCCCAATCTCTCAAACTTTGTGCATGAAAACTCATAATCTACTTGAGCTCCCCACATGGATCACTTTTCTTGTACACATGTATATAGTGCCATACCCTGAGGCATATCCTAAACTTGGCTGTACTATCTCAAAACTCACCCAAATAATAATCTCTCTATAATAAGTGGTGATAGACCAATCATCCAATGAGGTGAAAACATGTATGGAATCTCATCATCAGCCTCTCTCCATCCCTCACATTCAAGGTAAGGTCTCCACAGGACCTGATCGATATCATCAATAGTATGATGCTAGTACTCAAGCTTTCCCAAATGATGTTGGACAACCATACCATCATATGAAACTGCATAAGGCCATCCTTGACCTCGCACATGAGCTTCTATAGGTCTCATCACAGGGATATGCTCCCAGGTCCATAACTATAAGAGAATAGCATCTACTGATAAAGATGTACTCGCTTGATATACCACCTTGTTCAAATCATGATAAAGTTGTGCTAAAACAAAAGAATCCCAATCAAATCATTGAGGATGTACTATCAAGTCCTCAAAAATCTGACCCCAGTCAACTGAGAAATTGTGACCTCGTCGATCCGAGAGAAGCAATCCTCTGATAACTATACCTAGTACTACTGGCAAAGTGGGAAACAAATAAAAATGTGCCCATGTAATCATGTTTTCTCCTATTGTATCATCACCAAACACCCGTCTACATACACTTCCATTGTACAACTAATCATAATAAAACCACTATCCTCAAGTTGGGATGCGCATCAATCTATAGACATCCTCGAGAGTGATTGTCATCTTGCTGAGGGGTAGTTGGCAAGTATTATGGTCAGAGTGCCAATGCTCTGCCATAGTTTTAAGTAAACCCTGGTTCAAATAGAACTGAGGAAGCTTGAGAAGGAAACTCAACCAACACTACTCTATAACACGTAACTCTAGACTAGTCAACTCGTTGGATAAATCAAGTTTCGAGGAATCTAGATTCTGTATGTACAACTTACAAAACTGTGCATGTTTTGCAAACAAGGAAATTATATCATTATCATTAAAATAGTGAATCATTTTAAGTCAATCAAACCAATCAAATCAATCCTTTTCTCTTTTTGAGTGCATCAACTAATTGTTCCTAACTCTAGATCTTGAGAAGGGACCGATATGATCAGTTATCCTATCAATCAGTTTTCTATCCTATCAGATTGACAAATCAAATATCCAATGTTATGATAATTCTAATATCATAAACACTTGGAAGCATTACTAAAACACATATATCTATCTTGGAAATCAATCTGGTAATCCAAATGATCAATTAGACAGTAGTTTGTTCTTTCTAAATAAGGTTTTCATCAAATTTCAATGCAGGCATCACTTGGCATAGTGTACGCGTCATTTTAGGCTAAGTATAGTTTAAACTATGACAGGCGTGATTTGATTTATCAGAGGTGTCACTTTAAAATGTACGCATCATTTCATTATCCTAAGCGACATTTAAAACCTACCAGGTGGTATTTAAAATCTAATTTTTCCGTAAGGTTGGATAGGTGACAGTTTATTTCTTAAAGGCAAGTTTTGACCTAACTACCTATTACTAATAACTGAGAGGTGGGGGTGAATCCATGGCCTAAAAAATATTCCAATTAATCAAACCAAAAACTTAGTACCACAATATTAAGCCTCTAGTTATCTTCAGTCATGTAAGATGAATGCCTTCAAATATACTTATCGAATAACTACTGTTCAGAGTTACCATTTGAACCTTATTCTTTATATTTACCAAATATAAGTCTTTCATTTACGAAAAAATAGTAAATTACTTAGAGTATACTGATCAATCTAGATTAGCTATGTGTAATGAAAAACACTAAATTAATGACTCATAAAAACATTGACACATGGATCTTTAATGGGGAAACCCTATTAAGGGAATTAACACTTAGGACCGGTAACCCAAAATTTTCACTTTTCCGAAGTGAGCTCGGTGAAGAGCCAACCCTGTTAAAAGTTACAAACACATTGTTAGGTGTGACCTTGTTAGAGGATTTAAAAGATCAGTTTTTCACTTGATATCAGGCATCTCTATGCTGTTGGAAAGTGACAATGCAAGCAATTGTTATTTTGTCATTGATGTCAAACCTTAACTAGTGAGACTATTGTTATCTGTTTGAGTACCATATCTATTTATTGATGAAGAAGATTTAACAAGAAGAC
>MU226501.1:2264563-2300528 GCA_018584345.1 Thuja plicata | reverse complement strand
CAATATCTTTGTTAAAGTAGTTAACGAATCTATTCAGTTGTAAGGATTTAAAAGAATTTGCATAATACTTTCCTATAGAGATTAGCGTAGGAAGCTGTTTCCGCACCTGAGTTTCCTTACAAAAATGGGGGTGATTCCTCTAACTAAGGCTAATTAAGTTATGTATGGTACTGTTGCATCAAATATTACATTCAAAATACTTGACACATTGATGCACAGTAAGTCACACTTTAGGATGCTGACTAAAGTTGTGAAGTTGGACAAAGATAGAAGAGAAGATCAGTCATAATCAAGATGATAGGATCAGCATGATACTAGAGATCTACATGATAAAATCAAAGTCTTTGGAATTTTTGTCAAAGAGGGAGAGATTACCTAAAGGGAGAGATTACCTATATAAAGGAAGAAGTTACTATTGAAAACAATGAAGTAAACAATGAAGAGATTATCTTCTCAGAGGGAGTCTATAGATGATCAAGACACAGATGATTACAGTGTGATTATAGACACAGAGGGAGAAATATTTTACAGATGAGAATCAAAATAAAGCTAAAGACATTAATGAAGATTTGTTCATATCAAGGAACACAGGTGACTTTTTGGATTGTATGGTAACTATGCTTGTTAAATCATTGTTTTAATATTTTGTGTTGCCATCAATGCCAAAGATGGAGATTGTTGGAAAGTGACAATGCAAGCAATTGTTATTTTGTCATTGATGTTAGACCTTAACTGGTGAGACTATTGTTATCTGTTTGAGTACCATATCCATTGATTGATGAAGAAGATTTAACAAGAATACCAAGTGAATGGTTGAGTTAAGAAAAATAAAAGGGTACTTGATTAGTTGGCACTATGGAAAAGTAATTAGTTGTTTATCTTTCAAAGACAATTTTTTTGGTTGTTTTGTGCCGAGAAAGTCTGGCTTGTGCCAAGCAAGTTTGGTTTGCTGTCAAGCGAAGTTATTTTGTGCTGAGCAATTTTTTCAGTGTCGAGCACCAGTGAAATTGCTGAGTGGAAATAGTGATGTTCTGATTAAGAAAAAATAGGTTTTACAAGGACCCGAAACCTTTACAAAAGAAACCAAAGTATCCAGTAGGTTTTACAAGGACCTGCAACCTAGAATTTAAAGATACACAGTATAAAAAGCATAAACAGCTATGCCAAGGCAACAAAATAGAAAGGAACAGCAACACAACAAGTCGACCATAAAAAAGTCCCAAAGTAATAACAGGATACAGCAGGGACAGCAAAAAAAGACCACCCAAAAAAAGCAGAGAAAAAAAAAATTACATATCTTTAACCATCTCTTCTGCTTCAAGGACCATGAGTTGCATGTTATTAATCGAGGTTTTCAGCTCCTTAATTTCTTTGTCCTCCTGAGGGCTCTTTTTCTTCGCACTGGCTCTGGTTCTCGATCCCGGTCCTGAAACAGTGATGTTGGCCAACTTATAGTATTTGGATTAATGATGAGATTTGAGATCTTTCGCTGACTTAGTTAATTTTATTGGGATATGTAAAGTTAATTAAAGATTGATCCACATCATTTAATGTATGGATACCCATAATTAATGCATGGTTACAAGATTTAATTAGAGACTACTTTGGAGAAGTAAATGTAATGTAATGATGGAATGATCTGTTGGATCGGACCTAACCTAAGATCTACAATCTTAATTAAGCGACAAAGATTTATCTAACCTAGACAAAAAGGTATATGATAACCTCAAGGGGTTATTCATTGAAGAGTGGAAGTGGTGGTGGATGTATTGATTGTTGTACATGTGTGTATACAAGAGAATTGTATAGTTGATTTACTAATTGCAATGATCTAGCAGAGGAGGCTGAACACAGAAGCAGAAAGTTTCATGTGTGACTGCTTGACAGATTTCCAAGCAGATCAGAAGATTGAAATGACAATGCAAGCCACTTAGTAAGTTAGCATAATAGCTGTAATTCGATCTGAATTTTCAAAGTAAGTTGTATGTATCAAATCACAACTATTGATTACTTTCTAACCATTGTATCAGTTAAAATCCTTTAATAAGGTTGACCTAACAGTCATTTGTATAAATCCTGTAAGAAAGGTGACATTCAGGTAGAATGTTCTAAGTCCTCTAACAAGGCCAATCCTGATAGGGTGACTAAATCCTTTAACCAGGTCACACCTAACAGTGTGTTATTGTAACCTTTAATAGGGTTGGCTCCTCACAGAGCTCACTTTAGAAGAGTGAAACTTGGTACCATGTTACTGGTGGTTTTTCCCATATTGGGTTTCCATGTTAAATACTTGTGTCAACTTGTGTGAATGCTTATGGTTTGTTTTACTATTATGTTTCTAGAAGCTAACTACATTAAACAGTAAACTGTATGATTAAGTTGTTGATATATGCTACTGCTACTGAGTAGATCTGAAATATAGAAAGTTTTATTTGCTACATCTAGACCTAATGATAACTGATTCACCCCTCCCCTCTTAGTTATTATAAATTCATTCTAACATATGCTACCTTCTATGACCAAACCTTGATTTTTCAAATGGTATCTGGCATCGCATGCTATTTTCATGATCAAACTTTTTGATACTCCTTGGGATGTATCTCAATATAGAAAGGATCTTTAAATCCTTCTCGGTTAAGAGACTTTATGAATCAATGGTTAAACTAAAACAGTAAGATCTATTCACATATACAACTTATACTTTCATATTTTTAGATCTATTGTAAGCTCATTAAACCATTCTAATCAATATATATTTTAAATACCTTTTCTCCACTTTGGTTTTTACTCGGTGATGCTATGCTCTATTACTCAGTCTCTGCAAAAATATTTAGCTCTTTTGTCAGCTTGATTGATCAGGACTGTATGAAGTTTTTCTTCATTAGTTTCTCTTTAGCATCCTCTTTTTCATTCACTGCCCTCAATTCATAATGAATTAAGTTGTCCCTTTATATACATGATATCACCATTTCTAGCTTCTTGATTTTATTGTTCTTTGCGTGATCCACAATCTTATCCAATCATGATTTAAACCATAAATCATGTTTTATCTTGTAGAAATATTCTTTCCAACTGTATAAAGTAGCATTAAATCCTTTACTTATCTCTGGCTTTATCTTGTCAATGAAAATAATGATAACAACCAATTAAGTCTATATTTAGCTCTACCAGCTAGATATTTTGTCATTTCTGAACTCCAGTTAACTTCAGTGTTTTATCTCTTTGATAGCTTTAGTCAATACTCCAGTTCTCCTCAGGCTTCTCCATCGGGGTTGTCTGTCTGTCAAGGTTGTTTGTCCTTCAGGCTTCACTATAAAGTTTTGCTCATCGGTTAACACTGTAATTCTAGCCATCAATAGTGCTTGTGATTATTCTCTTTGGTAATTCTTGTCAGTTTCTTTGCTTGGACATCACTGTGACTTAACTTTCATTGATCTTTGTCCATCGGGTTCCACTAGTTGTCGGTGTTCATAGTCACTTAGTGAATGCTTGTCATTAATGCATTACTAAAAGCATAATATTTATCTCTCTTATTCTCTAAATTTTTTGACACTTTGATAATAAATGATTAGATTATATCAATTTGACATCAATGAAAATACAATCCATTAAATGATTTAATGTCTTGCATTATCTTTCTATTTTTTTTGTGATCAACTTAATACCTTCAAAAATTCAATCAGTTACATGTCATCAATCTCTCCCTTTGGCATTGATGGAAACACACTACATTATCATACTATACTATTACTATTACAATATGAAATATAACAGTTTCATCAATATTTCCTATTGTAACTATTACAAATATGTGGTTCTCTCTAAGCTGATATAGCTTAGATTTGGTTCTTGCAGAGTGGTTTCTCCAATCTTCACTCCCTTCACTGGATAGATGTAGCATCTTTTGTCTCTGTTCTCATATGTGCATTTCCTTGACTGCTCCTCTTCTTGATAATCTCATTTTCCTTTTATAGTAATCTCTCCCTTTGTATGAACTCTCTCCCTTTGTTCCTTCTCTCCCTTAGATGGATTTTTCATATGTAATAATTTTTTTCTTTGAATATTTATTAACTCTTCCTTTTGATTATTAGGAACTTCTCTTCATGGATACTGATATAATATTTTCTTATAATGAGATCATCTATCCCTTATGATTCCTGATATCTCTCCCTTATGATAATGAGATAATCTGATAATGAAATAATCTCTCCCTTTGACATCAATGCCAAACAATTTTCTTCTAAATCATTTTCCATCCCTTTATATATATTTCTTGAATTTCCCTATCCATCAGTAATACAATGTCTCTTGTGTTCAGTACAGATTTGTACCTTGTTTTGTATAGATGTATCTGTTGTTATTCATCTCGGTGCTTGCATCAACATGAATGATCTTCTGATTGTGTGTAGGCTAATGCAGCCTATTAGTCAGCTTACTGATCGATAGATAAGGGTTGTACCCCTAGTCTCTATCTGAAGTACTCAAATGTATCTTTCAATAATGGCTTGGTGAATATATCAACTAATTATTCCTTTTATTAAACATATTCCAATATCACCTCCTTTGCTTTCACTTGTTCTCTTAGATAGTGGCACTTTATATCAATATTATTAGTCTTAGCATGCATGACTGGATTATTAGAAATGTTAATTGTACTGGTATTATCATAATATATAATCACTGGTTCAAGGATCTTTATATTCATACCTTCCAGCAACTATTTTATCCATGCAATATTCAAGAAATTTGTAGCAACAACCACATACTCTTCTTCTAGAGTAGACTAAGAGATGCATCCTTGCTTCTTGCCGATCCATGTGACAAGTCTGTCACCCATGAATAATGCTCCTCCAGTTGTGCTCTTTCGGTCATCAATGTTTCCAACCCAATCAACATCTCTATAGACTTGCAGCTCAAATTTACCTTCTCTTTTATACCATAAGACATAGTCCTTGATGTTCTTCAGATATCTCATAATTCTCTTGACAACAGTCATATGTGATTCATTGTGATTAGTAGAGAATCTTGCAAATATTCCAAATGCATGTGCTATATCTGGTCTGGTATGAAAAACATACAATAGTTTTCCAATCATTGATCTATACAAGGTTTGATTTACCTCATTTGATTTGTCTTCTTTTTTCATCTTACATCCGGTAGCCATAGGGGTTCCAACTAGCTTGGAACCTTCCATCTTGAATAGCTTTAGTACTTCCTTGATGTATTTGGACTGAGTGATATATATGCCTACATCTTGTTGAAGAATCTGTAGACCAAGAAAGAATTTGATCTCCCCAAGCATAGACCTTTAAAATTCTTTTCTCATTTGATTAGAAAAGGATTTTCATAACATTTCATTTCCCCCAAAATGATATCATCAACAAAAAATTCATCAATTAGAATAATACCATCGGTATCTTCTTTTAAGTACAGATTGATGTTTTCACTAGTTCTTACAAATTCAATGCTAATGAGATAGGAGTGAAGTCTTTTATACCAGGATCTAGATTATTATTTCAATCCATACAAGGCTTTATGTATTTTGCATACCATGTTCCTCTTTTCTATATCAACAAACCCTTTTGGTTGTTCAATGTATACCTCTTCTTCTAGTATTCCATTTAGGAATGCAGATTTGACATCAATCTGGTATACCTTGAATCCTTTGAATGCAACACATGAAAGTAAGTTTCTTACTCCTTCTAGTCTAGAAATGGGTGCAAAGGTTTCTCCATAATAATACCTTCTTCTTGTGTGTACCCCTTGCATACTAACCTTGCTCTGTTTCTTGTGACTTCTCCATTCTCATTCAGCTTATTTCTAAATATCCATTTGGTACCAATGACATTATTGTCATATGCTCTCAGTACTAGTGTCCATGTATTGTTCTTCTCAATATGTTCTATTTTTTCATTCATAGCACTTACCCATTCTTCATTTTCAAGTGCAGTGTTAAAAAATTTAGGCTCAAACTCACAAAGTAAACATCTAGTGTTTAGTGACTTACTTCTTGTTCTCATTCCAGCATTCTTGCCTCCTATGATTTGATTTTATGGATGATGTCTTTTGACATATTTGGAAATTTTTGGTTCAACTCTTTTTCCATCATTCTGATCATCTTCTTGACCTTTATTTTGATCTTCATCACTTGTGATGTAGGACCATCTTGGGTCAGTGGCAATCTTGCACAAAAAAAAAGATGTTTGCTTTAGTTCTTTAGTTTTTTCTCTACGTCTCAGGTTCTGCTGCTTAGGTATGCTTGTCTCTGTCACTCAGGTTTTGTTGCTTGGTCATGTTTGTCTTTTGTTTCTTGGTCATTCTTTATCGATGAGTTTTGGTGATGTCCTTACCAACGGGTTTTCTGATGCTCAGGTATGCTTTACCAACGGTTGCTGATTTTTGGTGTTCAGCTACCCGAGATGCTTATTTTGGAAGTTGGATCTTTGGCTGACTTCTTTAGTTAATTCTGATGGCTTAATTAATTTGGGGTCTCTCATTGGGATCTTTTTGGACCTAAATTTGGGTCTCCCTTATGGATTTGAGTGCCGACCTCTTGTGGTGGACTCTTGTATATATTTGGTTGTATGTTCTTAGTTTAGGTATCAATCTTAGAGCAAGAAAGAAAATGTTTATATTTTGAGATCGAAGGTCTGTGATCTCTTTTGTATGAAGATATTATTGTAATTCATTGAATATATGTACAAAAATGGGAAGTCCTTATATCCCAGAATGTAATTATTTTGATCAAGTTAATATAAAGGATCTCACTATTTTATGTCTCACTGTGTTGTTTGGCTTCCTCATTATGTCTGTAAGCTGGTTTGGTAGTTGGGTGAGCCTCAGGCCCCTCCTACTAGCCCTCCTTGTGTTAGGTGGTATCAGAGCATGGTGAGATCTAATTTCCTTCTTGAAAAACTAACCCTAGTTGGTATTGTTGTGGGGTGGAAGATTGTGATCTAACCTACAATTGTAGAGGGATTCAAGATGGTTTGTGGGAGAGGAAATACAGATCGAGGTCTATCTGATATGTTTAGATAGATGATTGCTAGATTGGAATTTTTTGAGACATCCCACTGTAGAGGAAGGAATCTTGATGATGTTAGCGATGATGAAATTGAAGAGGTTCAAGGTGAAGCTACACCTGCACCTATGATGATTAAGGAAGAAGTGCAAATCCTGAGAGCTTTGAAGAGTTTGAAACCCACACCTCAATTTAATCCTCCTGAGTATAGTGGAAAATTGGATTCTGATGAATTAATTGACTAGATAACAGAGATGGAAAAGTATTTTGAATATGAAAATGTGGTAGAGGATAAGAAGGTGAAGATTGCAAGCACAAAATTGAAAGGTCATGCATCCCTATGGTGGGAACATCTGCAATTGGATCGGAAGAAGAAAGGTAAAGACAAAATCAAGGTATGGGATAATATGGTAAAAAAATTAAAAGGAAAATTTCTACCTTGAGATTATCAGATTAACCTAATTCGACAAATGCAAATTCTGAAGCAGAAAGACAAATCAGTAAAAGACTGTACTAAAGAATTCTACAGATTGGACATCAGATCTAGATATGTTGAGGATGAAATGGAGAGAGTTTCAAGATACTTGAATGACTTGATAATTTCCATAAAAAATGAGATAAGTCTGGTCAAGATGGAAGGAATTGAGGAGGCATACCAATTTTCCCTAAAAGTTGAGGAAAAGTTGAACAAAAGATATGAACAAAGACAAAGAGGTAGAGGAGGTAGATTCCCTAGAGGAAGAGATAGATCTCATGGTGAGAATAGTAGATATGAACTAGACAAGTCAAATTTAGACACAACTCAAGGCAAAGAAAAGACTAAATGGAAAGGTGGAAATTCATACCGAGGAAGAGGTAATTTCTCTAGAGGTGGTTATAGCAAAAAAATATTCCAAGTTGTTACAATTGTGGTGAAGGAGGACATAAATCTTTTGAATGTACACATGCAAGAAAGAAAGGCGGTAGTAGCAAAAATGCATTGGTGCAAGAGGAGTCACCAAATGAAGATGAAAAGGAAGGAAATTTCATGATCCAAAGGATACTATGGAGTGAGAAGGATAAGAAAGATTGGATCAAAAAAAATTTGTTCATGACCAGATGTAGAGTTGTAGACAATGTTTGGAAAGTGATTGTTGACACTGGAAGCTTGGAGAATCTGGCATCTGAGGAAATGGTTTCAAATTTGTAGTTGGAGAGGATGAAATATCCAAAACCCTATCAAATCTCATGGATCAAGGATGATAATACATTAATGGTGAGTGAACCATGTTTTGTGAATCTAAAAAATTGGAATGTATTATGATAAGGTGTTGTGTGATATTATGCCTATTGATTTTTGTCATATTTTGTTGGGTAGACCTTGGAAATATGATAGACATGCTATACATGATGAAAGATTGAATAGATACTCTATTTGGGTTGATGGTAAGAAGCAAGTTTTGTTACCTTTGATTGAAGCATCTGTGGGTGAGATATGTACATCTGTGAAATTTTTTTTATGGAAGGTAGACAGTTTGTTAAAATTTTGAAAAGAAATAATATATGTTATTCTTTGATTCCTAACAAACCAAGTAAGAATATAGAAGATGACATTCCTGCAAAAGTTGGAAAGTTACTCACTGAGTACAAGGAGATATTTTTAGATAATGTACTTGATGGTTTTCCACTAATGAGAGATATTAGTCATTGTATGGATCTAATTCTTGGAGATAGTTTACTGAAAAAAGCACTACATCGGTTAACACTGATCGAGAATGAAGAGCTTAACCGACAACTTCATGAATTGTTGAACAAAGGCTTGATCTGAGAAATTTTGAGTCCATGTGTAGTACCTGCTATGTTGGCACTTAAGAAGAATAGAGAATGGAGAATGTCCACTGATTCTAGAGAAATTAACAAGATCACAATAAAGTATAGGTTTCCTATACCGAGAATGGATGACATAATGGATTGTTTGAGTGGGGCAAAATATTTTACTAAAATTGATTTGAAAAGTGGATATCATCATATCATAATCAAAGAAGGAGATGAATGGAAGACTACTTTCAAGACAAAGGAAGGTTTGTATGAGTGGTTGGTTATGCCCTTTGGTTTAACTAATGCACCGAGTACATTTATGAGACTAATGAATGAAGTTCAAAATAAATTCTTGAATAAGTGTGTGACTGTATACTTGGATGATATTCTAATATTTAATAAGACTAGAGAAGAGAATTTGATGCATATAAGGCAAGTGTTGCAGATATTAAAAGACAAAAAGTTGCTGATAAATTTGAAGAAGTGTTCCTTCATGAAGGAAGAGCTTGTTTATTTCAGATTTGTGATTTCAGCTGATGGTTTGAAGATAGATCAGAGAAGGTTGAAGCTATACTGAGTTGGCCTATACCTAAAAATGTCACTGAGGTAAGATCATTTCATGGATTGGTAATTTTTTACAGTAAGTTTATCAAAAAAATTTGTTCTATTTGTAATGCTATGACTAAGACAATGAGAGGAGAAAAAAGAGAATTCAAATGGAAATGTGGAGCTGATAAGAGTTTTGAAGCTTTAAAGCTGAAGGTTGTCAAATTACCTTTGTTAGCCTTACCTGATTTCAATAAGGTATTTCAAGTTGAATGTGATGCAAGTGGAAGCGCGATTGGAGTTGTGTTGACTCAAGAAGGTAAACCTGTTGCTTTCTTTAGTGAAAAGTTGAATGATGCAAAAAGGAAATATTTTGTATATGATCAAGAGTTATATGCTATTGTACAAGCTATGAAGAAGTCGAGACATAATTTGATGCCAAATGAATTTGTGTTGTATACTGATCATAAGGATTTATAGTATTTGGGTAGTTAGAATAAGTTGAATCAGAGACCTATGAAATGGGTAGAGTATTTGCAGAGCTTTAAATTTTTGATTAAGCATAAGAGTGGAGTTTCTAATAGAGTTGTTGATGCATTGAGTAGAAGAAGATATTTGTCGACAGAAATGAGAATTGAAGTTCTTGGTTTTGATGACATGAAGAATTTGTATGAAAGTGATCCTAATTTTTCAGAATAGTGGAGAGTGTGCAGAGCACCTAATTCAAATCAATCAAGTAAGTATGAAGACTATTTCATTCAAGAAGATATTTTGTTCAAAGGTATTCAGTTGTGTATACTAAGAGGATCAATGAGAACTAATTTGATTAAAGAGAAACATAGTAGTGGATTGGCTGGACACTTTGGTATTGATAAAACATTGAGTTTGCTAAAGGAGAGGTATTTTTGGCCTCGATTGTATAAGGATGTTCAGAAATTTTTAAGAAGATGCAGAGTTTGTCAAGTTGCAAAAGGAGTGAGCTAGAATACTGGTTTGTATACACCTATTACTATTCCTAAGAAACCTTAGAGTGATATCAACATGGATTTTTTTCTTGGCTTACATAGGACAACAAGAGGTAATGATTCTATATTTGTTATTGTGGATAGATTTTCTAAGATGACACATTTCATACCATGTAAGAAAAAATCATATGCAATACACATAACAAATCTTTTCTTTAAGGAAATTGTCAGATTGAATGGATTGCCAAGGAGTATCATCTCTGACCGAGATAATAAGTTTGTTAGATATTTTGGAGAAAACTTTTGAAGAAGTTGGATACTGAGTTGAAGTTTAGTTCTATATTTCATCCATAGACTGATGGAAAAACAAAGGTACTAAACCGAAGTTTGGGTAATTTTTTTAGATGCTTAGTTGGAGACACACCAAGCAATTGGGATTTGATGTTGGCACAAGCAGAGTTTGCATACAATAGTTCAGTGAATAGAAGTACTCAAAAGACACCTTTTGAGATTGTTCATGGTAAACAACTGAGAGGTATATTAGATTAGAGAGATATTGTTGGAGAAGAGAAAAATAGTGCTGAAGCAGAAGAATTTGTAGAATTTATGAAGACATTGCATGAAGATGTGAAACAAAATCTGGAGAAAAGTAATCAGAAATACAAAGACAGTGCAGACAGATCAAGAAGAAAAAACATTTAAAGTTGGTGATCCAGTGATGGTTCATCTAAAGAAAGGAAGATTTCCTTTTGGAACATATGGTAAATTGAAGATGAAGAAATTTGGTCCTTGCAAAATACTAAGAAGATTTGACAGTGGAAATGCTTATGAAGTTGAATTACCTGATGACATGGATATATCATCTATCTTCAATATTTCAGACTTATATGAATATCATGAACTTGATGAAAAAGTGAAAATACCGAGTGGTTCTCCTAAGAAGTAGATAGAGGAAGTTAAAAAGATTCTAAAATAGAGAATTGGCAGAAGTACAAGAGGAAAGGAGTACATGGAGTATCTGGTAAAGTGGAAGAATAGACCGATTGAGGACTCATCTTGGATTTCTTAATCTAAGTGGGATTCATTTCAATTTGGACCTGGCACATGATTTATAGAATCATTTCTTGTAACCCCAGGTGTTTGATGCAGGAGAGTCTTGGGTCATTGGCAATCCTGTACAACCAAAAAGATGTTTGCCTTAGTTATTTAGTTTGTTCTTTGTCGCTCGGGTTCTGCTTCTTGGGCATGCTTGTCTCTATCGCTTGGGTTCTTTTTCTCAAGAATGTTTGTCTTTTGTTGCTCTGTTATAATTTACCAATGGGTTTTGGTGATTTCCTTACGGATGGGTTTTCTGATGCTCGGGTATGCTTTACCGACGGTTGCTAATTTTTGGTGTTCATCTGCCCAAGATGCTTATTTTGGAAGTTAGATCTTTGACAAACTTCTTTAGTTAATTTTGATGGCTTAATTGATTTGGGATCTCACATTTGGATTTGTGTGGACCTAAATCTCTGTCTCCCTTATGGATTTGAGAACTGACCTCTTGTGGTGGACTCTTGTATATATTTGGTTGTATGTTCTTAGTTTAGGTATCAATCTTAGAGAAAGAAAGAAAATGTTTAGATATTGAGATTGAAGGTCTATGATCTCTGTTGTATGAAGATCTTAATGTAATTAATTGAATATATGACCAAAATTGGGAAGGCCTTGCAACCCGACATGTAATGATTTTGATCAAGTTAATATAAAGGATCTCGCTATTTTCTCTCTCACTATGTTGTTTGGCTTCCGCATTGTGTCTGCAAGCTGGTTTCATAGTTGGGTGAGCCTTAGGCCCCTCCTTCTAGCCCTCCTTACATCATCTCGGTACATCATCTTAAGGATTTTCCTAATTTTTGGTAATTGCAGCCTGATTCTTGGGTGTAATGTCCTGTTGCTCAAGAGTGATACACTATTTCTCAAGTAGAGTGTTAGGTTCTTTGGTATAAACAAACTTGTTGTAGTCCCCTGGTTCTCTTCTACTTTCCTTATGATTCTTTTCTACAAATTCATCTATCTTTACATTTTCACTTTCAATGATCTTGTTGGATGACTTGTTAAGACACTTATAAGCTTTGCGTTTGGTGTAATACCCTAGAACAATACAGTCATCACTTTTGGAGTCAAGATTTCCATTTCTATCATCTTTCAAAATATAGCATTGACTGCCAAAGATTCTGAAGTAACTTACATTGGGTGTGTGACCATACCATAGCTCATAGGGTCTCTTCTTTTTTTCTTTCTTCAATTGTACTTTGTTTAATGTGTAGACAATAGTACTAACAACTTCCCTCCAGAAAGTTTGAGTGATGCTTTTCTCAATCATCAATGTTCTTGCATAGTCAACAATTGATCTATTTCCCCTCTCAACAATTCTATTTTGCTATGGTGTTCTTGGTGTAGAAACCTATATTTTAATTCCATGCTCATTGGAATAGTTAGTGAACTCATCTAAAATAAATTCCCCTCCTCTATCTCACCTTAAGCATTTAAATTTATTTTCACTTTGTTTTTCTACCATAGCCTTATACCATTTAAACATCTTGAATGCTTCTGATATATATTTTAAGAACATAACTCTCATAATTCTAGAATAATCATAAACAAAGAGAATGAAATACATATCTCCATAGTAACTCTTTGTCCTCACGGGTCCACATAGATCAGTTGAAGTAATTCTAGAATTGTATTAAATGTATGGGTTTTACTCTTGAAACTAGACTTTGTCATCTTACCTTTTTTATAGTTCTTGCACATGATATGCTTGATCTTTATCATGATCGGTAAGCCTCTGACATTCCTTTTATTGCTTATATTTATCATGTTGTGAAAATTCACATGACACAATCTTTTGTACCATAGCCACATTTCTTCATTTCTAGCCATTAAACAAGTGGTGTTAATGTCATCAAGATAGAAAATTTTACCTTTATCCTGGTCAACAGTTCCAATCAACCTTCCTGATTCATTGAATATCTTTGCCTTCTTATTCTCAAATGCTACTCGGTGACCTATATTGTTCAGTTGTGAAACACTTAATAGATTATAATTCAATCCTTTTACCTAATAAGAATTTTCACATTTTATCAGGTTATTCAACATTATGGTTCCTTTACCTTCAACTTGACAAGGTGTGTCATTACCCATTCTTACTGAACCACCATTATAATATTCAAAAGTTTAAAACTTTTGTTTATCACCAGTCATGTGGTGAGTGCAACCACTATCTATGATCCAGAAATCATTCTTACTAGCTTTAGATATGAGTGCAGTTTCTACATACCTTTCTTATTCTTCGTTTGAATCATCCTTCATGGATACAAATAAAATCTCAATATCTTCTTCAAATTTGGTGTCAGTATCATCAGATTTGTTCTTAGCTAGGTAACAATCTTTCTTTCCTTTTTCCTTTTAGTCTCAGGTATCTCTTCTTTTAGACTGTCAATTGCTTCGATAATCTCTGTTATCACCTCTATAAAACTTCTTCTCATATGATCTATCATTACTTCTTTCATCTTTTGTTCTATTTGGACATCTTGTAGCAAAGTGTCCAACCTCTTTACAATTAAAACATACAAGTGGTAATTTACCTTTGTATCTACCATTGCATCTCTACAATCTTCTTGCGCTTGGTGCTTTGATCTCATCAAGTCCTTGATCCTCATTATTGTTGTCACTATCATTCCTAATAGTGCATCTATGACTTGAATTACTTATTTTCAAAGAATATTTGAATGCAGATTCTATAGATGGTAAGACACTATTATCAAAGTTATTCATCTCAATTGAAATCAGTCTACCAATCAGACTATCTAGAGTAATTGTATTGTTTTCAACTGCTCTCATTTCTTGAATAGCAGAAACTCTAATAGCATATATAGGTAGTAAGGTTCTTAAGATTTTACTTACCACTATCTCCTCTTCAAGTACACCTCCAACTCCTCAGATAACATTGAATATCTCTTTAATTCTGCAGCTATATTGAGTGATATTTTTTCATTCTTTCATCCTTAGGTCATCAAACCTCCCTCTTAGAATTTCTACCTTTTCTCTTAGCACATTAACATCTCCTCCATGTACCAGCTTGAAATAATCCCACATTTGTTTTGGAGAGGTGCAGGTTTTGACATCTTCAAACTCAACATTAGAGAGTGATGAGGCAAGTTCTATCATCATGCAATTATGCCCATGATTTTCTCTTAATTTCTCAAGAGAATGAGGTCCTATAGGCAAAACATATTCATTATCAAGGTGTTGAGTAACATCATTACCAATACCTAATAGGTGGAGTCTTATTATTCTTTGCCATGATGCAAAGTTTTCTTTATTCAACTTGGGCACATCTCATTTGTTCATGTTGTGATCTTTTTTCTTGAGCTGTTAAACTCCCTTTCTAAGCACACAAGCTTTGATACCAATTTTTAGTAATAACTAAGAGGGGGGTGAATCAGTGGCCTAAAACATATTCTAACTAATCAACCCAAAATATTAGTACCACAATATTAAGCCTCTAGTTATCTTCAGTCCTATAAGATGAATTCCTTCAAATATACTTATAAAATAACTACTGCTCGGAGTTACCAATTAAACCTTATTCTTTATATTTACCAAATAGTTGTCTTTCATTTACCAAAAAATAGTAAATTACTTAGAGTATATGAATCAATCCAAATTAGCTATGTGTAATGCAAAAAACTAAAGTAATGACTCATAAACACATTAAGACATGGATTTTTAACATGGAAACCCTGTTAAGGGAAAAAACCACTTAGGACCAGTAACCCAAAATTTTCACTCCTCTAAATTGAGCTCAGTGAAGAGCCAACCCTGTTAAAGGTTACAAACACACTATTAGGTGTTACCTTGTTAGAGGATTTAAAAGATTAGTTTGTCACTTGATATTAGACATCTCTATGATACCTTCTATGACCAAAACCTGGTTTGTCAAATGGTATCTGGCATCTCATGCTATCTTCATGATCAAACTTTTTGATACTCCTTGGGATGTATCTAAATATAGAAAGGATCTTTAAATCCTTCTCAAATAAGAGACTTTCTGAATCAATGGTTAAACTGAAACAATATGATATGTTCACATATACAAATTATAATTGAAGATTTTAGATCTATTGTAAGCTCATTAAACCATTCCAATTAATATATCTTTTAAATACCTTTGGTCCACTTTTGTTTCTTCTCGGTGATGTTATGTTGTGTTGCTCCGTGTCTATAGAAATCTTTATCTCTTTCCTTAACTTGATTGATCAGGACTGTATGAATTTGTTCTTCATCAGTTTCTCTTTAGCATCCTATTTTTTATTGACTCCCCTCAATTCATAATGAATTAATTTGTCTCTTTATAGACATGATATCACCATTTCTAGGTTCTTGATTTTCTTGTTCTTGACATGATCCACAATCTTATCCAATCTTGATTTAAAGCATAACTCCTATTTTATCTCATAGAAATCTTCTTGCCAACTGTATAAAACAACTTTAAATTCTTTACTTATCTATGGCTTTATCTTGCTGATGAAAACAATGAAAAAAACTAGTTAATTCTATATTTAGCTCTGCTAGCTAGATATTTTGTCATTACTAAACTCTAGTTAACTTCATTGTTTTAACTCTTTGATAGCTTTGGTCAACACTCCAATTATCCTGAGGCTTCTCTGTCGGGGTTGTCTGTCCCTCGGGGTTGTTTTTCCTTTGGGCTTCACTGCAAAGTACTTCTCATCGGTTTCTTTGCTTGGGCATCACCGTGAGTTAACTTTTAGTGATCTCTGTCCATTGGGTTCCACTAGCCATCAATGTTTGTAATCACTTAGTGAATTATTGTCTTTTATGCATTACTGAAAGCATAATCTTTATCTCTCTGATTCTATGAAGTCTTTTACACTTTGATTATAACCGATTAGATTATATCAAGTTGACATCAATGAAAATACAATCCATTAACTAGTTTAATGTCTTGCATTATCTTTTTGCATTTCAATGATCAACTTAATATCTTCAAACATTTAATCAGTTACATGTCATCACTACCAAGTGGCATTTTGCTATGCATAGGCATCATTTTACTATGTGAATGCATCATTTCACGTGTCTAGGCATCATTTAACCTATTCCAGGCATAATTTTACCTAATCTACTCTAGAAAGCAAGTTTTAAATGAAATAAATGCATTCAAAATTAAGCAATTAATGCACTAAGGTGTTCAAAACCACTTACAAGAGGTCTCTGATACTGGCGTGCTCGCTCGAACCAATGCTCTCAAATGAGGACCACCATCGCTATCTATCTGAGGAGCTTCAGAGAAAAATATCTAGGGTTAAAAGTGAAAATGAATAGTAAAAATGGGTTTTTCAATCTATTTAACCTATTTGACCTAATTTTGGAGAGATTTTTGACCCAATTTAATCTAATCTGCATTTTCATCACATTGGGACATGTTTTGTTACCAGGTTCATCATCAATGTTTTTCATAAATGAAAACATATCAGATATATTTCATCATCTTTTCCTTTAGAACATCAATCTTTTTTCATTTCTGAGGGGGCATCATCATAGTATCAAATCAAGATTTGCATTAAATCTAGGGCATTAACATTTCAAACATCATTGGCATATCACATCAATTATCAAGTTAGGATTTCAAATCAAGTTATTAATTAATCAATCAGGTTTTCTATCAGATTGTATTTTGTATCAATTAGGCATCAAATCAATGATTAAGATATGCAATTTTCTTTGAATCAATGCACTTCCCACATCAATTCAAAGAGGGGCATTTGTAGACACCTAAAATTGGGCAGGTGTTCTATTATCAAGAAAATCTGCAAATCTCAACCGAATGTTCTAAATTTTATCAAAATGGACTAAATCAAAATCAAATGAATTTATCAATCAATTGGGATAAATAATCAAAATCAAAGGATCAATTAAACAATGACATCAAATGATTAAATACAAGCCTAAAGGGATTAATCAAACGATGTAATTTATTTTAATAAATTAATTATATTGTTTAAAACAAAAATCAAATTGAACCTATTCCCCTACATGGTAAAATTAATTAATTGATTGAATTTAATAAATCCTAATATTCTTCAACATGATTTTGAGGAACCAATGAGAATTGAGGAAAGAAAATCACATGGATCACTCCTAATTTGCAATCTCAATCACTCATTTTGAACTTTGAATCTCAATCACTCAAATTTGTCTCTTTGTCCCAATGTTTGAGAGAAGCATTTAAATTTTTCCCCCATTTGAAACCATCTCAAATCCTTTCACCTAATCAAGGCTTGATCACGATCAATTAACTCTACCCCCTACACTTAGGAAAATCCTATAAATAGAAGCCATTTTTAGAGCGTAAAGGATCCTATAAATTCAAATACAAAGCATCATTATTATAGGCATTTTCATAACAATTGAGAGAAATTGAGATCATATCATAGAAATTGAGAATAATTGAGATCATTTTTTAGAGCATTTGAATCAAATATCATAGAAATTAAGATAATTTGAGCTATATAAGGCAAATCTTTATCATATTTCTCATTCTAGGACTATCATTAGTAGATATTAAGGTTGAGAGCTCTATTAACATGCTTAGATAGAGAGACATGGGATGCTTATTAATTTAATTGAAATTATTATCTTAATTTGTATTTATTTTTCCATATAATTGTAGTTAAATAAACTAATCTCATGAAGGTGTAATTCATTCACACAAAGTAGCCAACTCTTAATAGTTTCTTAGCCAGTAAAAATTCATTCGAGTGTGATCCACATACACCTTCGTGAACCTCTTTTAAGATGTGGTCAGACTCTTCTCTTTCTAAACACCTAAGAATCATGCCATCAAGATCTCATCTATATAAGTCTATAGTAATGAGGGCATAACGCAATGTTGTCCTAATTAAAGCTTGTTTTTCATTCTGTTAGGGATTTTTCTTGTAGGTTCTTAAAATAGTGCTCAATTTTATTCTTGAAAGAGAAAGCCTAATTGATGAGGACTAGTTCCTCCTACTTTAAGATCCATGGGCTTATGTGGGTATACCTTCAAATAATTACTGATTATCAGTATCTGTGATAGTGGATTAAAGCTTTAACTAATTTATCTGTTGTCTTTTGTTGTATTAGTTAATGGAATAAGATAATTATGACCAATTTGATAGAGAGCTTAATAAGCCAAACCATAAACATGACCATAGAAAAAATCAGTGAGATAAGGATTCTCATCCTTCTTCCTTTTGTAGTTCTCTGGACTTGGGAGGGTTAAACTAGTGATTCTCTCTTGAATGAATCAACAAATTGAACTGTATTTTAATACAATTTCTTAAACATAATTGTTCTTTGTAACTGAAGTGTAAATTATTGATTTTATTTAAATATTGGATGATGATTTATTGCTTTCCAAACCCTAAACCAGTGCCTAATCCTTTGGGCAAAGATTCAATATCAAATGTAAATCCACAAAAAACTAATTAATGAAAATACATGCAATTTAGATAGAATGCCTTACAAACTATCCTTTCACTCCCACACCCCTGTTATCAAATCCTAATACTAATGCTTAGCTCTCTGGAATAACTTATAAGAATTACTCCTTCCTTGAAAGAACTCACAAGAAAATGCACAATCACCTTGTAATTAGTATATCTAAAATGCCTTGCAAATTAAACATACAAGAGCTAGAACATAAATATAAAGAGACAACACAAGATATAGAATGGAAACTGAAATGTATTTTATTAATATTGTTACTACTTCAAATACATTCAATAGATAATAAGCACAAAAAATTAGACAAAATTGAGTAGTCTAGCTTGCAATTATATTTCACCTCTCATCCTTAAAAACTGATACAAATGTTATATATAAATTCTAAGTCATCTTCGAATCCTTAAAAAATAAGGATGCAAAAAGCTTTGAATGGTTTAAGACCTAACCCTAAAATATATAAGAAGAAAAAATACAATAAAACTCCAAGCGGTGGAAGGAAAAAATAGGAATACAATCAAATTAGATCTTGAAATCTCTTGCTAGCTGGCACCTCTGTCCGAATATATTCTGGATAGCCTCCAATAGTTGTTGCAAGATTTAGTGACCATCATTATAGGCTAACATACACTAATCTTTCAGATGAATAACCTCCTTGTGCTCAAAGATTAGGTGCCAGGTGTCCTTCTACTCTTCATTAATGGTGTCAAGGTCATCTATCACAAGATTATTTTTCTTGGGATTTGTGAGAACATCCCATGCTAATTCATCTTCCCCTATAGGCCAATTAAAGCTCTGAATGCTTTCTAGTTGTTCCTTTTGCATTTCCCATCTAGCATCTATTATGCTTTTGACATCTCTCACAAATTTATTGAAATTTGTCTTGGCCTTAAATGCCTCATCCAAGGTTTTATTAAACCTTTCCATATCCAATTCACTCTTGGCAGAAATAAATGCCTCTTTACTAGGAAGTAATGAATCAAATTCATTTCTCCATACTTCAACTTCCTTGATATGATTGAAGGAATAAACTTGTTATAATCAGATCTAAACATATTTAATCTAATCTCTATCTAATTTTCCTTATGCTTGAAGAAGGACAAGGTTACCCCAATTTGTTCTATCTTGGTGCAGTGCACCCATGACTGTCATTAATTGACTATCATTATGCAAGTTACATGTTTTTAATAAATGGATTGATCTTAGAGGATCATCCTATTTTAGTCTTGGATCCATGTGTGTGGTCAAGGATCTCTTAAGCAATCTTATGAGCCTAGAGATGCCTTAGGCCATTTGGATCACCTAGTTAGGCTTAAGTTACTTAAGCATGTTTTTTATGTTTTAAGAGTCCTTAGTGTTAAATCTTTAGATCCATGTCATTTAAGGCATATTATGTCAAGTTTATAGGTTTGAATTCAGTCCAAAATTCTTCGACTGCAAAAAGACAAGATTTTGCCAAATGTTGAAAAGTTGTCAAAAAGTTGCTCATGCAACTTCCAAAAGTTGCTTGAGAGTTGCAAGATGGAATCCAAATAGTCATAGAGAATTTTGGATCAATCTAAATTCACATTTGTAGTGTTTTTAAGTGCTTACTTTGAACCTAGATGGTTAGAAGTTCAGTATTGAAACTTTGATGCATGGGAAATGGAATATGAAGAGTCTTACTGAGCATCTCTGATTTGTACGACAGTGTCTGGTGTGATCCTTCGAAACTAACTTGATTTTTTGAAGGCCCACTATGTTAGCATTACTTTCTAGTTGGTTTAGAGTTTTTTAGTTTTTATTTGAGGTACTTTTAATTTAGTTTTCCAAATATAGTCTAGGAACAGGCCTATTAGGAGAAGATTTCACTAATGAAGTCCTAACTTGCATTATTTTGAGTGGATTTCACTAAGATCCTAGAAAATTCAAGCTAGGACAGTATATTTAAGGATTATAGAAGATCAGGATATGGCTTGAAGGGTAAATCCTTCATGCATCAGTCCCTAGGCTGAATATCTCAATTTACTCAGCCTGGAATGAAGGAGAATGAAGTGTTATATTTGTTAGAGAGTTTGGTTGATTGAAATAAGAGTGTATTTGAGTTGTGGGGAATTATTTTAATAGGTTTTAATCACTATTTCAATCCCATGTACCCAATTTATAGTACTTTCTTTGAAATCTAAGCCTAATTAGGCCAATTAGGTCTGCAAACTTGGTAAGTGTTAGGTGTTTCTGGAGTGGATTTGGAGCCTAGGGATTTAGGTCTTAAGATGAATTCCATAAGGGCATTTATAAATATCCATATTTTTATAATTGGTGATCAGGGGGAAAAGTTAAGTTGGAAAAACCACTTAGATAGGGCTACAAGGAAATGTAGGACAGTCCTAGATAGGTACTGTACAAAAGATGGAAGAACAAACCAAAGGGTGATTCTTGGTCCCTAGGACATAAGGAAGGTTTCCCAATAGTTATTTTTGGTTGGTGGAGTCACTGGTGAAGACTTCTAGTTTGAGGCTTGGAATAGGGCTAGTGTCCCTAAAGCTCAAAAGTGCAAGATTTTGAATTTGATTGGATCCAATTGGGAAGAGTTGAGAAGTAGTTCTACCACCTTGAATAGGTAGAATAAATTGTGTAAAAAAGGATCTAGGATCCTAGGAGGATATAAATTGACTTGGGTGTCTTATTGAAGACAAAGAAGAAAGACCACACTTCTTGCTATCACCTCTGCATTAGGTGGTTTTAGAGCTAGAAAAGCTCTTGGGAATAAGAATGGAAGAGAAGGCTGATGATAGTGATGGAGAGATCCCTATGAGGGTCACCAACATGGAGCTAGCCAAGATTGTGAGGGAGGAAGTATCTAAGAATAATAATATGGAAGCAGAAATAGAGAAATTGAAGAGTTCTCAGATAAGTAGGACTACTGGTGATGATCTAGAATTAGACCAAGAAGAAGAAGAGGAGGAGGAGACTGAGATAGAGAGGACAAGGGTTCCATAAGAGAAAAGGATCTTAGAGGATTTGGAGAGAGTGGGTAGGAGAGATAACAAACCATACCTACCAATTTTTATCAGAAATATGGACCTTGAGGAATGCATGGATTGGGTGGAGGCCCTAGAATATTATTTTGAATCTGAGGATGTCCCTATCTGACTGAGAAAAAAGATTTCCAAGTATAAAATGAAAGGACCAGTACTGATTTGGTGGAATTTCCTACAAAGGGAGAGGGTAGAGAAATAAAAGGACCCTATAACTGCATGGAAGAAGATGTTGAGAGAATTAAAGAAACAATTTGTTCCTGAAGAATATGAGGTAAATATACATAATAAGTTACAAAATTTGAAGCAGAAGGATCTTGATGTGGGAGGTTACACTGATGAATTCCATAAGATCTCTATGAAGACAAAGACCCCTGAAAGTGAGAAACAAAAAATTTCTAGATACGTGAATGGGATTAAGTACAATATTCAGGATGAACTAAGTTTGTTTTTTCCCCAATCTGTACACCAGTGCGATCAGATGGCTATGAAGATTGAAGAGAAACAAAAGAGAAGAGAACAAAACAATAGAGGAAGGGGAAATGGTTTTAGAGGGAGGAAGGTTTCAAGGCAGAGGATCATCTCCAAGGCCACAGGGAGAATCCAATCACCAAGAGTATGATAGAAAGCGGAATCATAGGGGTAATTTTAGAGGGGGTAGGGGAAATAGCATAGCAAGGTTTGGAGGTAGAAGTAACTCTATGTTCACTAGAAAGTGTTTCTCCTATAATCAAATTGGACACCAATATTTTAGATGCCAAAGTAAGGCCAACACCTCAGGAGGAGATAGGAGAGTCCAACTCACCCAAGATGAGGACTATCAAAGCATGACTTCCTATCACACCACTACATCAATACCTATAGAACCTGAACAAGGAGAGTGCATAATGTTCAATATAACACTCTTGAAGGTTCCAACTCCCAAGGAGCATCCACAAAGGAAGAGTCTATTTCAAACTCACTGCAAGGTACTTGGTAAAATTTGCAAAGTTATTGTTGATTCTGGTTCCACAAAGAATTTATTTTCTAATGTAATGATAGATAAGATTGTTTTGAAGAAAATACCCCATGCAAGCCCTTATAAAATATCTTGGCTTAATAGACCAACAAACATTGGTAGATGAGCAATGTTGGGTAGAGTTTCAAGTAGGAGAATACAAAGATAAATTCTTGTATGAAGTTGTGAATATGGATGCATGTCATCTTCTCCTAGGAATGCCTTGGTAATATGATGTTGATGCCCAACATGGGGGTAAGAAAAATTTATATAATTTAACTAAGAATGGGATTATTTATACTATGACACCCCTCCCTGATTCTGAGAAAGATAGAGCTTTAACAAACAATGCTACCTTTGTAGGAGAGAAGGAATTTTTTTAAGTTCTCAATGAAAGAGATACACCTTGTTTTTCCATCATAGTAAAGCCCAAAATAGAGCCTAAAAGAATACCAAAAGATTAATAACCTGAGAAACGTGTTGGCCCCAAAGAAGTACAAGATTTTTTGAACAAATACAAGGGAATAGTTGCAGACAAGAGCACTGATTTTTTTCCACCACAAAGGGATATTATCAACTGTCTAGACCTCATACCTTGTTCTACCTTACCAAATAAGGCTTATTACAAGTTGACCCCTGACCAAAATGCAAAAGTTGCAAGAATAGATTCAAGAATTTATGGAGAAAGGTTTCATTAGGAAGAGCATAAGCCCTTGTGCAGTCCCTAGAGTCCTAGCACATAAGAAAGAGGGTACATGGAGGTTATGTACTAACTCTAGAGCCATCAATATGATAACCATCAGATATAGGTTTCTTATGCCAAGGATAGAAGATCTCATGGACTATCTAGAGGGAGAAAAATATTATTCAAAAATTGATCTAAAGAGTGGGTATCATCAGATTAGGATCAGAGAAGAGGATGACTAGATGACAACTTTCAAAACCAATGAGGGGTTGTTTGAATGGGTAGTAATGCCCTTTGGTCTCTCTAATGCTCCTACTACTTATATGAGATTGATGAATGAGGTCCTTAAGCCTTTCATAAATAACTTTGTTTTTGTTTACCTAGATGACATATTGATCTTTAGCAAGGATAAAGATGAGAATTTGATACATCTAGACATCATAATGAAGAGACTACATGAAGAAAAGTTGAGCATAAATTTGGAAAAATGTGTGTTTATGCAAGAAGAACTGATATTTCTTGGCTTTGTCATCTCCAAGGGTAATTTGAAAATGGATCCTTCCAAGGTTGAAGCCATACTAAATTGGCCCACTCCAAAATCTTTCAGTGAGGTCAAAAGTTTCCATGGATTAGCTAGCATCTATAGGAAATTTGAGAAGAATTTTAGTGGGGTGAGTGCACCAATGATAGATACTATCAAAGGGGGAAGGAAATGCAAGTTTGTATGGAATGATGTTGTAGACAAGTCCTTTGAATATATGAAAACAAGAGTCTCTCAACAACCTATCTTAACACTACCTGATTTCCATAAGGTGTTCACCATTGAATGTGATGCTAGCAAGAGAGCTATTGGGGGTGTTATGAGCCAAGAAGGGAGACCTATGGAATTCTTTAGTGAAAATATTAATGAAGCTAAACAAAATTACTCTACCTATTATTTGGAGATGTATTCTATGGTCCAATCATTGAGAAAGTGGAGGCATTACTTACTGCCAAAGGAATTTATTGTATATACTAAAAATCATGCATTGAGTTTTCTTAGTAGGAAGGAGAAGCTGAACAATAGACACCTCAAGTGGATGGAGTACTTGCAAGAATTCACTTTCACCATAAAATACAAGAAGAGGGTAGAAAATATGGTAGCTAATGCATTGAACAGAAGGAATTTGGCCATACAAGAAGTGACCTTGGAAAGTGTAGGTATCTCTATCCTCAAGGACATGTATCCCAATGATGAAGAGTTCAAGGAAATTTATAAAGCTTGTTTGGAACTAGGAGATAGATATCACAATGACTTTGCATAATATATAATTCTAGAAGGATTGTTGTTTAAAAGGATTCAATTGTGCATCCCTAATTGTTCCATGAGGGAGAACATTATAAAAGAGAAGCATTGTGGATGTCTATTGGGCCACTTTAGTATTGAAAAGACACTTGAACTAGTAAGAAGATTCTTCTTCTGGCCCAAGATGTAGAATGAGATAAGGAGATTTGTGGATTTTTGCCTAATTTTCCAAAAAGCCAAAGGCACCAGTTCAAATGAAGGCTTGTACACACCATTACCAATTCCCAACAAACCTTGGGACTCCATTAGCATGGATTTTGTATTGGGTCTTCCAAGGACAAAGGTAGGATATGATAGTATTTATGTGGTTGTAGACAGGTTTTCCAAAATGTCACACTTCTTATCTTGTAATAATACACATGATGCCTCGAGTATTGTAGGGCTATTCTTCAAGGAGATTGTAAGACTCCATGGTTTACCACTCACCATTTTTTTAGACAGAGACCCCAAGTTTTTGGGACATTTTTGGTGTACCTTGTGGAATAAACTTGGAACAAATCTAGCTATGTCATATGCCTACCATCCTCAATCAGATGGATAGATTTAATTCATCAATATATCTTTGGGAAACATACTAAGGTGTTTGAAAAAGGAGTATGGAGTGGCATGGGACTCAATCCTTCCACAAGTAGAGTTCTCCTATAATCATTATGCAAAAATAAGTTCAGGACTCAGTCCTTTCCAAATTTTCTATGGATCCCACCCTAGGGGTGTCTTGGAACTAAGAAACATCCAAAATTTTGGCCTAAGGAGTGGTCAAGCTGAGGATTTTGTAGAGGTCATGAAGAACATCCATAAACAAGTGAAAGACACACTACCATAAACCTCTAAGAAGTATAAACAAGTAGCAGATGTTAAGAGGAGAGATGTCAATTTCAAGGTTGGAGACATGGTCATGGTTCACCTAAAGAAAGAAAGACTACCCAAGGAAAAATACACCAAGATGATGATGAAAAAGATTGGCCCCTTTAGAATCTTGAAGAAATGTGGAAATAATACATATAGAATTGAATTACCTTCGACCATTGGTTTATCCCCCATTTTCATTGTAGCTGACCTATGTCCATACAAAGGTCGTATTACTTATGTCTCCAATGTAGATGCTCAAGATCTGCCATAGGAAAAGGAGCTACAAGATCTACAAAAACCACCTATATAAGAGATTGAGTGTATACTAGATAAGATGATAGCCAAACAAACTAGGAGGTCTACTTTCTATGAATATTTAGTTAAATGGAAACACCATTTAGTGGAGGGTGCTACTTCGTTAACACTTGAAGAGATAAAGAAGACTCATTTCAAACTAAAATATCTCCCAACTCAAGGGACTTGAGTTAATTTTTTCTTAGGGAGTATGGTGCAGTGCACCCATGACTGTCACTGATTGACTTTCATCCTCCAAGTTTAATGTTTGTAATAAATGGATCGATCTTAGAGTATCATCCTATTTTGGTTTTGGATCCATGTGTGTGGTCAAGGATCTCTTAGGAAATCTTTTGAGCCTAGAGATACCTTAGGCCATTTGGATCACCTAGTTAGGCTTAAGTTTCTTAAGCATGTTTTTATGTTTTAAGAGTCCTTAGTATTAAATATTTAGATCCATGTCATTTTAGGCATATTATGTCAATTTTATAGATTTGGATTCATTTCAAAAGTCTTCGAGTGCTAAAATACAAGATTTTGCCAAATGTTGAAAAGTTGTCAAAAAGTTGCTCATGCAACTTCCAAAAGTTGCTCGAGAGTTGAAAGATGGAAGCTCAATAGTCATAAGGTGTTTTGGATCAATATGAATTCACATTTGAAGTTTTTTTAAGTGCTTACCTTCAACCTAGATGGTTATAAGTTGTGTATTAAAACTTTGATGCATGGGAAATGGAATATGAAGACTCTTACTGAGCATTTCTCAGTTGTACGGCCATGTTTGGTGTGATCCTTGGAAACTAACTTGATTTTTTGAGGGCCCATTATGTTAGCATTAATTTCTAGTTCATTTGGAGTTTTTTAGTTTTTATTTGAGGTACTTTTAATTTAGTTTTCCAAAAATAGTCCAGGAAGAGGCCTATTAGGAGAAGATTTCACTAATGAAGTCCTAACTTGCATTTTGTCTGGTGGATTTCAATCAGATCTTGGAAAATGAAATTTAGGATGGTATATTTAAGGATTCTAGAAGCTCAGGAGATGTCTCGAAGGGTAAAGCCCTCATACATCAATCCCTAGGCTGAATATCTCAATGTATTCAGCCTAGAATGAAGGAGAATGAAGTGTTATGTTTGTTAGAGAGTTTTTTTGAGTGAAATAATAATGGATTTGAGTTTTGGGGGGTTAGTTGAAGATGTATGAAGCATTTTTTCAATCCCACGCACCCAATTTCTTGTACTTGCTTTGAAATCCAAGCCTAATTAGGCCAATTAGGTCTACAAACTTGGTAAGTGTTAGGTGTTTTTGGAGTGGATTTGGAGCCTAGGGATTTGGGAATTAACGTAAATTCCAAAATGGTATTTGGAAATATCCTTAGTTTTCAAATTGGTGATCAAGAGGAAAAGTTAGGTTGGAAAAACAATTTAGATAGGGCTACAAGGAAATTTAGGACAGTCCTAGATAGGTACTGTACGACAATTGGAGGAACAAACCAAAGGGTGATTCTTTGTCCCCAGGACATAAGGAAGGTTTCCCAATAGTTATTTTGGGTTGGTGGAGTCACTGGTGAAGACTTCTAGTTTGAGGCTTGGAATAGGGCTAGTATCCCTAAAGCTCAAAAGTGCAAGATTTTGAATTGGATTGGATCCAATTGGGAAGAGTTGAGAAGTAGTTCTAACACCTTGAATAGGTAGAAGACATTGTGTATAAAAGGATCTAGGATCCTAGGAGGATATAAATTGAATTGGGTGTCTTATGGAAGACAAAGAAGAAAGACCACACTTCTTGCTGTCACCTCTGCATTATATCTCATGGCCTACTTGTGTGACTATTTATGGTAGGTTTGCCCGAAGTGGCTGCAAGGATGCTAACCTTTCAAATAAACTGGCCTTAACTGACCAAGTACCAAAGTAGGGGTTTAATGCTGATATAAAATTAGTTACCTCAATTTTTACGTCAGGCAACTTGTTATAAGCTTCATGTACTAAGTCAGCTTTATATTTTAAAATATTAATTTAGTGTTGCATTATTCTCAAAAAGGATTCTAAAGCCATATTTTTATTCTCTGTATCTTTTTTTTCTATTTCCTTTTGAGCATCCGCTGCAACCTCTTTTTGTACAAGTGCATCTTCAACCTATTTAGGTTCAACATGAACAACTTCATGGATCTCTTGTAGCTTCTGAGTTAGTTCTGCTATTATTTTCTCCAAAGAATTAATCTTTATTAATCCCAATTCTTTGTCTTTTACAACAAGACTTGTCTCATCAAATAGCTTATGATATCTATTTGACATTTGTACAACCTTTTCTTCATTGAGGTGAGGAAAGTGAGTTAAGGCCTATGAAATTTATAGATCCCTTATATTATGAACAAACCAAATAATTTTGTCCCCTTCCATCTTCTCTTGTACATTTATCAATGATGGCTTCTGGTTTTTTGTAGCTAGAGCCCACATAGCTAGGGTTTGAGATTGTGCATTATAACCACATCCTTTAATCATTTCCCCTACTTGTGTCTTTGTTCAAAATTTGATATCTAGATACCTTCTGATTTGGTCTATGATGAAGGCTGAAGCTAGATCCCATGCCTCTACTAGTAACATGCCACGAGACTTCACTAATTGTCTAGCTTCATCAAGGGTCATGTTCTTAGATTCTGGATCATATTCTTGGAGAACCTGCAAAGCCTCACTTGTGATTGCTTCTCCTCCGTCCAGTTGCAGTTGTGCCCCCACTTGTTGTTGCTTGGACCAAAAAAGAAAACCTTTGAATTCTTTAGTCTTTATAAATTCATCATCTTTCAAGAATTCTTCCTATTGTAACTCCCTTTCATCTTGACACAATAAGAGAGTCATCTCAACACTATCATCTATGTCTTCTCATTTCTCTTTTCCTTCTCTTATGACCTTTCTTAATTGATGATCATAGGCTCTTGTCCCAGTAAATAGTGCACTCACTTTATCCCTTTTCTTCTTTTGTGTCTTGACAACAGAAGACTCCCCTATCTCCACCTTTTTCTTTTTCTTTGGAGGTTCAACCACTACCTCAGCCTCTTGTCCTTGTGTTAAGTCAATTATGTATTACTCATTCTGATTTGGATAATCCATTGGTGGTGGGCTATGTACTGAGTATCTACTATCACTATACTCTAAGGATGACTATTTATTAGGACCTCTATCCTTATCCTCAATTTGTTCTTATAATTGGATACATAGTGTCCCATAGGACTCCATCATCTTATCTAATCTTTGTAAACAAGGAAAACCAGTGAAATATCTCCCAAATGGGATCCCTTTCTTGTTGAGATTCTTCTCTAAATCCATCAATTCTTTTTATTTTTTTGTTCTAGCTGAAATTTCATCCTCTTCAAGGATTTTCTTGATCAGGTCCTCCTCTACACATTGTTCATGCACCTTAGTATTTGGGATAGTGTGTGTTAGGAGTCTTTTTTCACTAGATATAAATCCCTCTATATCAACATATCTATATAATTCTACATTCATCCTAAATTGGTTCAACCACCTTCTCACTAAATCATAGGCCCTTTTACCAATTGTGAAATCAAAAGCAATGAACTACCTAGGTGTGAATGTCCCTTTTCTATGTGGAGCCAAATGCTGGTTATATGTTAGCATGAGCTTCCATATAAACTCCATGACAAAAATCCTTGGTGGTACTCTGTATGGTAAGATGTGTGGTGGTTGGGAGCAACCATGAACTCTAATTAGAGTGAAATTATGATGATAATAAAATTCTCCCCAGTTGTGATCTCCATTCCACTTATCCACAAACTTGTAGGGCCTCAAAATCTATAAAAAATTAATTGGTAGCCTAGTCATGTTGACTCCTAAGCTACTCAATAGGAGATATACTACCTAGTTCTCAAAAGCATAGAACTCATTCTCTCTTGATGTGTAATTTCATACCCTTAACCAAAGTTGCACAGGGTTGGAATATTGACCATGATAGAATCTTTTTGGCCTCAGATTGGGCTGGTCCATAATATTAAAATTGTAGAACAAAATCAAATGCATGAGCAATGAATACTGTAAGTATTTATGGCTTCCTACCTTATTCTAGATATCCACAAATCCTTGATGCATATTGTTAATTATATACTAAATGTAATCATAATTCATGCTGACATAGGGACTTTGCAAGTCAAGAATTATTATTAGCATGTCAAAGGATACTCTCTCTTCCACTATCAACCCCTAAAACTCTACACAGGTCATAGGAAATCTAATTCACGTAGAATGTCAAGTCCTTATAGAAATAAGGTGCATTATCTATAGGAATAGGTGCTATATAGTTTCTAGTTCCTTTCGACACATGGGCTTGAATCAATTTGGATACAATGTTGACCTCCTTAGTATATCTAATAGCTAAGGCTATAAGGTTTATCTCTATCGAGTAGGGGTTGTATATATTAAATTCTCTCATGAATGATGCCAAATCAAGGGTTACTAGGATTCTTCCATCATCTTTCTTAACGGTCTTTGAAATAGTATCATGCCTACTAGCCAGTTATAACAACAAATCCACATCCACAAACACATTAGGTACTATTAATTTTGCTTACCCTGACATCCAAGGGTTTGACACAGGAACAAGACCCTCACTATTATTATGGAAGTAATTAAACAAATGTTATCATGAACAATCAAGTTTATTTGCATCTCTAATGTAAGAAAAATTGTCACCAAGGTATTCGTCATTTAAATTTTTTCCCTGATTGGATCCTAGAAGGAGAGCTATGAATTCCTTTGACTAATTTATCTTTCCCTTTAGATCATCATCACCGTCTCCTCTCTTCCTGCTAGTTGAGGAAAATCTCACTACTCATCTAATCTTGTCTATTTTGAATTTGCAACTGATCAAATCTCTTTCTTCACTCTAAAAGTCTAGATAACTCTGTCCTCTTGAAAATACCTTTCACTTATGCAAATTTTTCTCTGAAAACTGAAACTCTTGGTGAAATAAAATGAACAATGGTAATGCTTACTTATTCAGAGAAATCAATGCATAAATCTTATTTTGAAATCGTGAATTTGCAATTCAGTCACTTCTGTCATTACTTCTACGTGTTGTGATATCAATTTCTCCTACTAGACGTGACATTTGAAACTGACAAGTGATCAATTTTGAATGAGTTCTTTTTCATTTAAAACCTTATTATATTGGAAACAGGATAAATATTTCATATGATTGGCTCATTTATCACAACTCAACAACTCTTTAAACATGCTGTCATAATCCCTATACCCTGATTAGATGATGATTGTACAACATGGCACAAAAGAAAACCTTATACTTTACCTCTCTCTTACTCTATTTTCCTTCAGCGACTATGCGATTGTATGATCTCCTTGTCACTTGGAGTTATCTTTAACTTTGGTTTTGTTCTATGACCTGATGATCACCACACGATCAACATCTTGATCAACATTCATCTCTTAATCAGAGAAAGAATTCTCTTAACTCATGTTTCATTTTGAGACTCTGTGACTAAGGCTTCAAATAACTCTTTCTTAAACCTTTAGTTTCTTTAGAGACTATGTGACTATGAAAATTCAAAGTTGCTTTAAGATTTCACTAACCTTGAGTTTCTTTATAGATTACATGATTATCATTAGATATTCTATCAATCGGATGGTTTGGGTGAAATCTCACATCCATTTTTTACTTTCTTTATTTGATTTGAGACTTCATGACTACCCTTTGATTAGCTTTTAATCCAATGGTTCACTTGTAATCTCATTAGCTTTACATTTAACTTCAGTTATCTTGAGACTTCATGACTAGAGCTGTCTCCAAGTCACATGATGAATTTTTTAACCTCTAATTTGCATTGAGACTTTACGCAGACCTCATATCTTTGAATGACTTAGACACATGTCCATATCTGAATCACCACCACTGAATCACTGAACTTTCTCTGACTATTTGAGTTTTATCAAAAACTTCACGCTATCCACTAGATCTTTTCTCTTTTACAGTTTAGATCTTCTTGCTGCAAACTTCACTTGATCTTTACTTAACTTTTATCAACCATAGTTCTTATTGAGACTTCATGACTAACTAAATCTTGTTGTCGCTGAATGAATTATCTAACTCAAGGTTTTCTTTGAAACTGAACACCAGCCTCTAGATCTTCATTTAATCAGACGGTATTCGCTAGATCTCTTAATCTTTCATTCATCTAAAATTTTATCTTGTGACTTAACGCTGACCACAAGATCAACTTTACGTCAGACATGAGTCACTATATCTTATATCTTTTAACTTAACCCTTATTTTAATTAGAGATCTCACAATAGAATGCATTTAACTCATCTCTTAAAATTTGGTTCACTTATGAGACATCATGACTATACAAATTAAAAGTCTCTTTATGAATCCTTAACTGAAGAGTTTGTTTCGAGACTTCACGCCCACTTCTAGATTATCTCTCAAATCAACGGCTATCGCTTAATCTCGCATCTTTTAACTTAACTCTTATTTTCTTTCGTGATCACGTGACTTCATGAAAACTTCAACCCTTCATTAATTATGATTTGCTTTCGAGACTATGTGACTGAATGATCTCAAAGTTGTCAAAGGATTTGATCAACTCTGGGGTTTTTAATGAGACTTTCCGTGCACCACAAGATCAAGATCTTCATCAAGTTCCTATGTGAAATCTCCTTAACACTAAAATTCTATTCTTTTCTTATGGAGATAACATGACCAAAGCATTTTGCTAAGTCTCTAAGTAATATGGGATATTCTCAAGGCTTAAAGAGACATCACGACCAACTTATAAAACATAAAAGGCCAAATGACCTAAGTGACTTGGTATTTTCTTAAAAAGTAACTGCAAAATATAAATCATTTTGAAGAACTAGGGTTTTCTCTTGAATATGCATGAAAAATAACCTAGAACTTAGGGTTTTACACACTTCTTTGAATTTTAAGGCTCAGAAACCATTATTTGTAGAGGGATTTTGATAACATTGAACAAGATTTTGACATTTAAAGTAGGAATCTGACTAGGAACTCAAAAATTTTACTAGCAAGATTCAAAACTTGAAATACAACCAACACATTCCTTGATAAGCCATTAGGTAAGGTTTGATCAGTAAGATAACCAATTATTTTGGCATATCAAGATTGGTCTTGGGCATTTAAAGCACAAATCACTTGGGATTCAAGTGTATTGAAGGCTGAAAAGGATAATTATTCCATAAAGAAGTCATAGCAGAATTGTTGTTCCTCTAGTTTTAACATGAATGCTAGAGTATGCATAGCATCTACAGCTTTATTTTCCATTCTTGGTATTTTTTGGAATGTGATGAACACAAATTACTTTTTCAAATATTCAACCAGTTGTTTGAAAGGCATTAGTTTGTCATCTTTTTTCTGATAATCTCCATTTACTTAGTTGATAATGAGTTAAGAGTCACCATACACATGTAACTCTATGATTTTTGATTCCATAGAAATCTTGAGTTCATTTACCAATGCTTAATATTATGAGATGTTAATTTTGTATGGAAACATCAATTTATACACCTTGGGTATCTTGTAGCCTTGAGGAGTGATAAATAGTACCCCTTCTCTAGATCCTTGTTGTCTGAAAGAACCATCAAAGTACATCTTCCACAGATATTCAGTTAAGTGCATGATTATTTCATCTAGAAATTCAATTATGAAAGGTGCATCATCTTCCAATGGTGAATCAACTAGTTGATCTGCTAGGACTTTTCCTTTGATAGCCCTTTTGTCAACATACTCAATGGGTATGTGCACCAAGTTGTGGACCAAAAAAGTGGACACATCTTTAAAAAAATTCAAATTTCATATAACCTGATCGGGTAATTGAAAATTCAAAATTGTACTAGGCTTGGTAAGCAAGCCTAGAAAATCTTATTAAAAAACTCAATCTGTCTCAGAACCCGATCGGGTTTCTAAATTTGAAATAACCCGGTCGGGTTTATTAAAATAAAAAATTAATTCAAAACCCAATCAGGTTTTGAATAAGTAAATATTATGCATTTATTCTCCATAACCCAAACAGGTTATGAAGAAATTAAAATAGGCTTTGCTCTGGAAGCCATAACTTCCACATATGGAGTCCGATAGACTTCGTTCGAAAAGCGTAGGAAAGATCTTGAGAGGATCTAACACATGATTAACCTACAATCATATTTAGGCATAAATATGTTTTCTACCATACATTTGAATCAAGTAAGGTATAAAATAGGTACTCATTATTACCCATTTATGCAACGTATGGGAAAATTAGTACTCTCTCTCTCTCTCTCTCTCTCACACATTTTGAACCATGACTTTTGAAAATGTTTTATTTTAATATTTAATAAAATCTCCACTACAACCTATTATCCATAGAGAGAGAGGGCGCATACTCATTTTCCTATACGTTGCATGTATGGGAAATACTGAGTACCTATTTTATACCTTACTTGATTCAAATGGATGGAAAAAATTTTGATGACTAAAGATGATTTTAGGTTAATCATGTGTTAGATCATCTCAAGATCTTTCCTATGCTTTTTGAATGGAGTCAATCAAACTCTGTATGTGGAAGTTATGGCTTCCAAAAGAAAAGCCTATTTTATTTTCTTCATATTCCACTAGGGTTATGGAGAATAAAATGCATAGTTTTTACTTCTTCCAAACCCGATCGGGTTTGGAAGTACTTTTTTCTTTTCAAAACCTGATCGGGTTATTTAAAATTTAGAAACCTGATCAGGTTATGGCTCAGGAAGAGGCTTGAAAAATGACCCAAAGGCTTGGAGGCTCATTTTCCCTCCATTTTTGTTCTTTCAGACATTTTTTCATCTTGTAAAATGAATTCTCGACCTTATCTTCACCAGGTTTACAATCTGTCAATTGGGTAGCTTTATAATTTTCACCATAATCTCATACGTCTTTTTATCTTTCTAACCATATAAATTTTTCTATCATTGGACAACATTAGTATAGTAAACTTTAATTTTCTTTACAAGTGTCTTGATTGTCCTCACAGACATATGTCTACCATTTTTTTAATAACTTTTGATATTCGTAATAAAATTACAAATAAATTACATATTATTGTTCTACACTTTATTATACACACTTAAAAAAAAATTCATTTTCAATTATTTTGGTGCAAGTTATGCCCAGCGCACTGTTGGTTGTATTTCCTATTTTGCTGTTGTGCCTTGTTCTTTGCCTTGCTCTCTGCAAATTTTTAGGTTTTCATGTTTATTCCTTGCCAAAATGTCAAAAACCCTGAAAAACCCTAAAGCCAAGTGTTAAACGATGCATTTTAAAAACCTAGGCCATGTCTTATATTTCTTCATTACCTTTTTCAAGTCACTAAAGGCATGTGCTATATAAAAAGTTTAAGTTGAGTTGCTTGATCGCTTTACCCAGACTGAATATGCCAAAGCTTCTCCCGACTTCGCTTTTGCCCTTAGTCGCGTAGTCTTGATAAGAAACAGAATATTCCATCTTTGTATTGAGACTTAGCAATTTCCTTTTGGTTGGGTTGTCGCTGAATATCATGTTATGAGCTTTAAAAGGAACGGGACCCACCTCAGTCGAGTGATCGCGAGAAGAGTCAACATGTCAAAGAAATGTCTTCCGACTTCGTGATTCACTTCATGTCGCATGGTCGCTAGATCAGCTTGGTCAAACAGTTAAAGCTTTGCTTCAGTCGCGTGGTCTCATGATAATTGGCGGTTAAGAGATAAAATTCCTGACCATGCGACTAACAGTTTCAGGCTAAGAGATTTCCCTCAGTCGGGATGTTGCCAGATCAGGGCGGTTACTCAGTTTTCAGTGTGCATAAAGTGGATGAAGTAATAGATGACATCTGTCATATGGCTAGTGGTTGTCGGGAGGTCGCCAGAAGA
>MU226501.1:2239032-2253087 GCA_018584345.1 Thuja plicata | reverse complement strand
GTCCATGTTATTGATTCCTTGAAGAGAGAATCATTTAGGTTGTCCCTCCTATCAAGAAAAGGAAGAAGGATTGAAATCCTTGTCTCACTGGTTTTCTGTCATATCTAAGATTATGATTTGTATGGTTAAATCCTGTATATGATTATGCTTGATCATCTACAAGGTATTTTATAAAGTTGGTTCAGTAGAGATACATGACAAATCAGTGTCCACATTAACAAAAACTGTGTTAACAGCCATCTTGAAAAGGTAAAACCTGCCTGAGTAGTTGTGGAACTCAAAAATGAAGAAGGACCTTATCTAGTCCTTAGAAATTAGGCTTTTCTTGTCTTTGAATCAGGAGTAGAAGGTACAAGGTTCACATAGACATTTCAAGCATTGTGATTCATACAAGAAAAATCCCTAACACGCACGAACAGGTACCAAATGTTTAGAATGCAATCACTTCAAAAAATCATAGAAAAATAAATACTCATTGGAAAATTACAAAAAATACACAACTTCTAGATCTTACTCTTAGATATCATCCTATCAAAGGGATTTAAAAAATAAAAAATATAACTATATCTTTTGTACCGCGCACGGAAACAACTATGTTATGTTTTTCCAAAAAAATAAAGAACATGTTTTCATGCACGTAAGGTTTGACCCTCTTAATATTATTGGTTTTTTTTAAAAATTAGTGTTTTAGAAACTAGATTCAGAGTACTAAAATTTTTAATTTCTACATATCTTCTTATTTTGAGTGCATGACCCTCAAATTCCTGTTCCAAGCTCAGGTTTACCCGATTTTAGAAAAAATGTGTCCACTTATACTCCCCTTTTTGGTCAACAACTTGGTGCACATACCCCAATATAAAATTCACTTAGAATCAAGACCCGTTTTACTAGTCTTCTTGTCAATATTTTTTTTACTCAAGAGATATTTGAGAGGATCTATTTTTGCAATAAGTTTCACTGTATGCGAGAGCATGTAGTGTCTCAATTTCAGGGATACAATAATAATTGCTAAGAAATATTTTTCATTGGTACTTTAATTAATTTCATAAGATACCAAGGTCCTACTGATATAATAGATCTCTATTTCCTCTTTTTTTCATCCTCCTATGCTAGCAATACTCCAAGCGATGTAGCAGCAGCTCAGATATAGAGTAGTAATGGTTTTCCATGAATAGGTGCCATGAGAATAAGAGTAGCCAAGTAATCTTTTAATTATTTGAAATTGTTTTCACAATTCTCATCCCATTTAAAAGTAACACCCTTATGTATGAAGGAATTATATTTTCCATTAGTATACACAAGGAAAAACATGATCTACACCATCAATTTACACTACACCAACAAACAGGGCATAACACTACCTGACGCCAAGGTTACCCAATACTGCCAAGTTCAAATCATCCTGACAAATACTATTTAGTGTTACCCGATGACAAAAAGGTTAAAGGAACCCGACGAGTAACAATAGTGCAACCCAATAGAACAAAAAAGAGAGGAACCTGATAGAGGAAGGGAACCTGACCATTAATTCAACAAAGGAACGCCGACAAACATTCAGTTCAACCCGACGACCAAGAACCGATAGTCAGTTACATCCTGCAAAAAGTGGATCTGACTTTCCACATCAGATAAATCACTAAATTTGTATATATAGCTTCTTGATTTGTTTTAAAACTATTATGTGCATAAGAAGCAATGTATTTATTAGTTTTTTAATTAGTTTTACTGATTTAAAACATGCAAACTAAAGATCAAGGTCAAGTTATAAACCTTGGATCTAAGAGTTAACATTGTAATGCGTCATTCTAGAATAGGTCAAATACTTGTATAAATAGATGTTCAATCTATTGAAGAAATGTTGTTGTTCAATGAATATTATAGCCACGGAGAGCATCTAAGAACTAGGCAAGAGATTTCATGCAGAAGGACAAAAAGTAATCAAATCTGTTTCAAAAACAAGAACACAGGCTACTAATGAGCAGAGAAAGGTATTAATCAGTCACTTAAGGTGATATTATTATTATGATAACTTTAATGGATTTGTGATCATAAATTGTAGATTGCATATAGTCAATTCAAACATATGTACTCATTTTAACAAGTGTAGTACACTTAAGAAATCCTTTCAAGAAAGGTGGACCTAACTGTCCTATTGTAAATCTCTTAATCGAGTGCACACTCAAATCAGTGTTGCTAAAGCTCTTAACATAATAAATCTTAAGAGGTCTCCACTTTAATACTCCTGATAGGGTAGATCATCAGAAGTGATCAATTGTAAGCCTTTACCAGCTCCCTTCCATTCTGTAGATAGTGAATTTTTATGGGTGCCATCCCCACCGCAGTTTTTACTTCCTAACATAAGTTTTTTCTAATATCATATTTTGTGTTATGTGTTTATTACTTTCATAAATTTTTCTATGAATGTTGCAAACAATTAAAGATTATGAATTAATGTTACATTCATAAGAATGAAAAACATTAATGGTCGATAATACAGTAAAGAATGATTGCTAATGATGAATGGTGAAAAAGGGTTAAAAATTTTAGAGGTACTAATTCACCCCTCCCCTCTCAGTACTACTTCCCATTAATCCAACAATTGGTATCAGAGATAAGTCTCTTCTTTGAAAAGCTTAAAGGCTTAAGAGAAAAGATCATACAATGGAGAAGTCCAAACTTGATAAGAATATTGAGAATAAAAATCTTGAGATACAGATGTTCTATGAACAGTATAAAGAAGCAAGAAGCAAGAATCAAGATGAGAGAGTTGTTGGATGAGAGGAAATGTATGGAAACCCAGAGCAATGAAAAAGATTATCAAGAAGAAGAGATTCTAGATTTCTTTGAATCTTCAGGATCCAACAAAATTAATGCATTAGATACATCAGAAGAGAACATCACAATTATAAAAGAGATCAATCAACATCTCATAGAGAAAATAAAGATGTTAAAAATTGATCAAGAGAGCCAGATGGTAAGAATGATTGATGTGATGACTTCTGCTAGACAAGCTGAAATAGAAAGAACACTAGCTATTGATGATAGAAGGAAGATTATAGAGAAACTACAAGAAAAGGAGTTAGAAATTCAAAGACATGATGAGAATCACCATGAGATTACAAATCAGATCATTCTAATGAGTCAAGAAGCAAACAAAATGAATATAGAACTCATTGAAAGAGTACAGGCTATCGGTGAACTAAGAGAAGAGAATGAAAAACTAAAGCATGAGATTAGAATTCAAAAACAACATAATGAAGTTATTAGAAAGGCTAAAGAGAGAAATAAAAGAATGGATGACTTTCTTGAAGGACAACGAAGAGTCAACAACAACAATGGTCTAGGCTTTACCGAAAATGGAGAATCGTCAAATCAAGCCAATCCAAAGAATGTCTATGAAAATCCAAGACCAAGAAATTTGACATGCAAGCACTATGGAAAGCAAGGCCACACATCAAATGTATGCTAAGGCAAAATGAAAGGTATTCCTAAATCTACATCTTCGTTCATAGGATTTTGTTATAAATGTAACAAGGAAGGACGTAAAGCATATGAATGTAAGTCTAAGATGGATCAACCCAAGAAGGAAACCTACATGAACAAATAATTTCCTACATGCAAGATGAATGGGCACACAACTAATGAATGCTAGAAAAAGAAAAGGAAAGCATGGAAGCCTAAAGGTCAAGAAACTCCCTATCAACTAAAGAGAATTGGTAATCAATATGTATGGGACTACAATACATGGAAAAATTGTACATCATGTGGTAGATATGGTCACATTGTTGCAAATTGCATGAGGGCATGGACCAAAAGGTCTAGAGATTGTTCAAACCCTAGAATGGCATGCTTACACTGTCACAAAGTTGGTCATCTCAAGAAAGATTGCAAAGACTGTATGATAGAGACAAGAACATATCCCAATGGAAATACCATTGAAGATATCCAGAGGGATAGAGACAAAATGTGGAGAAAATATTCAAGCAAAGATGAAGTTGGACCAAGCAATGCAAATGGTGACACCCCATCCAATGGATCTAGTGACATTACCACCCCCACTTAAGTTGAACAAGTAAGTATGGAACTACACAAAACCAAGTCATATTTTGCATTAGTTCCATTATTCAATTGATAGATAGTCAAAATCTACATAAATAAAGATGCATATTATGTTACTTTTTTCAATTCTAGGAAAACAACCCCAATGGTATACACATACCAAAAATCATTGGTGAATATAAAGGATTAGCTATTTACACTTATTGGAAATTTTTGGTCAACACATAAAATGGTTAAGTTACCAATGTAACTAGACACCCATTGGTAAGGAAACAAAGTTACAAAGTTGTCATGACAGAATACCAATATTCGTCGGTAAAAGAAAAATTATTAACAACTATCCTGAGCATCATGTCAACACCGATGATGATTTTGAAATTCTTCTTTATGAACTCCGTCTTCATGTCCCGATGATTCGTTGAGAATTTATGACAAAGACTTAGGGAAAAAATTCTATAAATAGTCGACGGAAGCACTTCATTTTGTACTCGCAATTTGAAGAGAAAAGAAGAGAAAAAAATAGAGTGATTGAAGAGCATTCAACAAAGTGACCTCAAATTGATCCTAGCACACAGTAAACATATCATTCACTATTATCACAGATAGAAGTAAGTACCGAGGGCACCGAAAGATCTCTTTCATTATTTTTCAAGAAATCCCTAAATATTTCAAGAAAGCCCTAAAACTTGAAAAACGATGGCAACCACCTCAAGAACCACTAAGATTAAGAGTGATAAGAATAATTTGGTTAGGTTAATCAAGAATAACACCTATGTAGAACCCAAATACAAGATATTCCCTGAGATTGCATTGCAACCTAATAAAACCGATGTGTTTTCTAAGATTCCACCTAGGGTTTTGCTAATAGAGGATGTAAGGTACTATATTCACTGTAAGATTTCTAAGATAGGTGATCTGGAGATGGATGAAGCTTACAAGAATATTTGTGATGCAGAAGGAAACCTGAAGGAAGAGAACAAAAATGTATAGGTTAAAGGGATAACTAATGCTATATATTTCCCGAGGGACTTCAAGACCAACTAGATTAGGTTGGTACTTAGCAGATTGCATGACCAGAATTTGTGGTTGGATCAAACCAAACAAATCACTAAGGATGTCCTTCATGCTATCACTGGTTATCTAATAACCAAAAAACCTAAGGCACATAACCATTTTTCCAGGCCAGAAGTAGAAAAGTTTACAAAAGCTGAATGGGATAACAAAGGTCTCAAATTGAACACCATCACCGATGAAGAACTAAGATTCGGTGCATGTGTGATTGGTTACAAGATATTTTAGGAAAGCAGGCTGAACAACATACCGAAAACATCAATAAGCACAACTTACAAGATAGTGACCAAGGGCATATAGATAGATCTATGTGAGATCCTGTTGAAACTACTTGATGAGAACATGAACACAATAAGGTCTACAAAAACTAACACATGTAAGTTTGGCTCATTTATCATGTGCATATTTTTCTACTTTCAATAATACTTTCCTTTAGTAGGAAAAGTGAGATGGGACTCAACAAAACTGATCACATTAACAATTAGTGAACTAATTAAGTCACTAGGAGATAATTTTGAATCTGTTATTGTAATCACCTAAAAATGGTCACCTAAACCATAGACCCCCAATCTAAGCAATTAATCAAGAAAACCTAATCTTGATTACCCTAAGTCCTAAATCAAACAAGCAATTATCAAATTCAAACTGATATGACCTAAACCCTAGGTCCTAATCAATCATCGTAGTTGATTAATTAATTAATTCATTAAATCACATTACATTGGAAAATATGTCTTATTTTAATTATTTAATTTATATTCTGATATATTAATTAAATAAAAATTACTAAATTGTCAATTAAATAAAAAAGGAATTAATTTAATTATAAAAACATAAATGTGCATTCAAAAGCAATTAATTTATTAAAAATGTATATGACATAATCAAATTTAGTTGACTGATTATCAAATTGGAAACAATCCAGTTCCACTAAGTTAACTGATTCTCATCTATTTATAATTTTGGAAACATTTTAGTTAACTGCAAACTTATTTTGGAAGTTTCCAAAACAACTGATTAGCCAGTTCAGTCAACTGACTCTCTCGACCAATTGAATCACTTGCACATGGATTGTGCTTCTTCAATCGAATCTGAGCCACTCTTTTTGTTAAATCTCAACCATCAATTTGAGAGAGATTTCTATAAAAGAGAAACTCTTTTCCTTCACAAAGGATCCTAATTTTCAATTAAAGTTATTATACTGCATTTTCAGCTTAGCTTTCTTGCATTGTAGTTTTCATTTATCTAGCATTGTTGTTTAATTTTATGCAATCATGCAAATCTAATCATAGAGAACACTTTGAATTGGTGTTTTTAAAATGAATATCTCACATTTCATTTGGTGCTTCTAAAATGAATCTTAATCAGCTTTGGATGAACAAAAAATTGCATAATCATTTAGATTAATTGGCATTTTACTTTCTGTGTATAGCTCTAAATCCTTCATTTAGGTTAGTGTATAGTCATTGAGCTTGCAATTACCTAAGAGAAAGCTCATACTCCTACCTTCTAGAAGGCAACAGGTCGAGTCTTTCAGATATGTGGGATGAATGAATCCATATTCATTCCTGTATGCAACTGAAGTACAATGACCATGTTGAAGTGTACTGCTAAGTAAGAAGGCCACTTTTAGCACACCTCCACTATACGATGATGAACCAATCAATGCTGAGTTCCCAAATGGATCTATTTTTCACATCACTCATAGATCATGGAAAATGTTCCTCGATGGATCCTTCACACAACAAGGTTCAGGTGCAGGGATTTTGTTTCTGACTCCTCAAAACTAGTCCATTCCAAAGGTGTACAAGCTCACGTTTCCTTGTACAAACAACATAGAAAAATATGAAGCACTGGTAAATGGAATCAAATTGGATCTTAAATGGAATGTTTATGAGTTACATTTCCATGGTGACTCTAAACTTGTAATCAACCAAATCAATGATGTATACCAGACTAAGGATGGAAAAATCATGCCTTATAAATGAATGGTTAATGACTTTAAGAAATATTTCACTTTCATCACATTTCAACAAGTTTGAAGACTATAGAATAGAGCAGCTGATGCCATGGCTATATTAGCTTCCTCACAACAACAAGAGGATGATTTTTGTTATGAGTTCCTGGTGGAAGAAATCCATTTCCCTTCCTACAAATCCCCTGAATCCCAAATGGTATGTTCAGTTATTGAGCAGGAATCCTCTCGTTATCACCATGTCTACTCTTATCTGTGCCATCAGGTCAATCTGGATGGACTAACCAAAAATGAAAAATGACACCTCATCCACAATGCCTCACGGTATGTTCTTGTGGCCAATGATTTGTATAGGTGAGGATTAGATAGTACTTTTCTTAGGTGTCTAGAAAAAGAAGATTCCAAACATGCATTGTCTAAAGTCCATGAAGGAATTTATGGTTCTCATTATAACGGTCTGACTCTAGCCTGAAAACTACTTAGAGCAGGGTATTATTGGCCAGATATGGAGAAAGAAGCTATCAGGTTCACAAAAACTTGTAAGAAATGTTAGTTCCATGGAAATCTTATACACACTCCAACAAGGGAGCTCATTCCTTTTGCAACACACTGGCTCTTTCAACAATGGGAATTTGATATAATCAAGAAAATTCACCCCTCATCTTCTAATGGACGCAAGTTCATTAATAGATACTGAGTATTTTACCAAGTTGGTTGAGGCAGTCCCACTCATTAAAGTGACATGACAACAGGTCTTGCTGTTCATTCTGAACTACATCATTTTTCGCTATGGCATACCTTCCTCCATCATCACTGACAATGGAGGAAAATTTAAGAACAACACTATGGATGAGTTGTGTGAAAAATTCAAAATCACACAACACCGTTCTTCCATCTATTACCCACAAGGTAATGGATAGGCTGAGGCCTGAAATAAAAATTTGTTGAAAATCTTGCATCGTACAGTTAACAAGTCTCAAAGGGATTGGCATCTACATATCAATTTAGCATAATGGGCTTACAGAACGAGTATCAAAACACCTACAGGGCAACCCCATTTGCACTAGTATATGGGGCGGAAGTAGTCTTACCCCTAGAGGTAGAAATCCCATCTCTTAGGGTTTCTTTGTGTAGACTTGTACCATATGAAGAATACAGAGTTTTGAGACTCCAAGAACTAGAGCTGCTAGATGAACATTGGAAAGTGGCCTTTGATCATCTTAGAACTTATCGAAAAAGAATCTCAAGAGGATACAATAAGAAAGTTAGACCTAGAGAACTTCAGGTGGGCGACCTTGTGTTGAGAGAAAATCCCCACAATTAGTCACATAGAGAATAGAAGGGGAAGTTTGAACCCAACTAGTTGGGTCCTTATATCATTACTACATTATTCAGTTCTAGAGCCTATCGAATCTCCACACCTGAAGGAGAACCACTTCAAGAACCCATCAACACTCTCCATCTGAAGAAGTTCTACACCTAAGGCATTCTTGGTGATCAACACCATGTACATAGTAATGTCTTGAAAAAATATAAAAATTGGAAAAAGTCTTGAAAAAATGATCATCTTGGTGAAAACCTAGCAATAGGCGCCTTGATGCATCAATCAAAAAAAATAAAAAATGGAAAAATACAAAAAAATTGAAAAAGAAGAAAAAGTGCCTTGGTGAAAACCTGGAAAATAGGCGCCTCTTGTACTCAGTGCTCCATCTATCAATGCTCAGTCTTGGCAACCTTTTGCTTCAGTTTGTACATATCTTTTAGTCACTTTCATGACACTCTGGTTCTTCTCAGAACCCTCCTGGCTTGAAACCAATCTAGAGTCATAACTTGGGGGTAATCAAATTAGATTTGTCCTTGCAGTATGAGTCAAGTAAGTCATCATTGTTTACTACTAGGGGCATGTGTCCGCAATTTGATCACATCTTTGGCTTACACAAGAGTCAGTAATCTTGTCATTTTGAAAGTACAACTCGCTACTGATGCAAACAGGTGTTTCTCAACACCACAATCAACAGTGTTTCTTAACACTATCTTTGGACGCATCTGTGTTTCTTAACACATATTGGATATCGCAAACGTAAACAATAGATTGATAGAAATCAAACACAAAGCACTCATAAGCACAAGGGTGTTATCAACACCCCTCATGCGTAAACACATCTAAAAAATTTGAAACTGGTTGAAGTATGCTGAACTTCTATTCGTATGCTATTTTTTCTCATTGATTTCGCTAATATTTTCTTTGTCTACTTCTTTTTGGTGTGGTCCCGATGATCTAGCAATGTCAAATAAACTAGGTGCATGTGATAAGAGCTTCTGCATTAAGGTGGAAAAGCCTCACATCCCTTGATCCTATTTATTTGTACGCCAAGGTGAGCTTAGAACTATCTCCTTGACTGTTATTACTCTGCTTGTTTACGTAAGATCGCACTCATGGTTATCTTGGCTTTGAATGCCTCGATACTAGTATTATCCGATTATAGTCATATTCATATTCTTATGGTTGCAGTGGCACCAGTAAGGATTGTATTGACTCCGATGTTCCAAAAATGCCCAATGATGAAGATTTTCAATTCTAAAGCTCAATGACTACACCTTAGGTTGCATTCATATGAGCCTTGCATCTGCATAGTGATGAAATTAGCATAATAAATTTATCTCTATCCAATGTGAAGGATCTGAGATTCTAATCGATCAATCTTCTCATCATCAAGTGGTCATGATACTCCTTGCTAAATCAATTGTCCTAATTCTATTTTCAAGATCAAAATTGAAATCTAAAACTGACCGCTTGCACAACCAATATAAATCTCTCATGATTTTCTTCTAATCAATCCATGTATCTTACTTCTGGTCAATCTCAGTCAAACATGACCTCTCATCAAGTACATCTTTTGTCCTAACCACGCGGGACCTCTTTCTAATCAGATCAGTTTCTTCCTAAATTGTCTAATCCATCAAATTGCCTCTCATCACTTGGGCACCTAGCCATATTTTGATTTTTCTCCCAAGAGGGCAGGATCAGGACATCAACATTCCAGTGATCACATCCTCAATCAAAACCCCATCGCTTGGGGCATCTTAGCTTCATCACATCAACTCAAGTTGAGATCATCTTAAATGAAAGGAAACATAATCAATGGTCTTATGCAGTGTTGAATACACTCAAAAATAGACAAGATCGGTCTTATATGAGATATTCATTCTAGAAACCAGACACATTGATCAAATTGGCTTCATTGCTTCAAATCAAGTCAATTTGCTTGCTAATCAAATCTCTTAACAATAATTAGTTTCATCACTTCAAATCAAACTGGTTATGTTAGTAATAACTAAGATGGGGGTGATGAATTATTGGCCTCAAATTTTAATCCTTAAATCAACCCTTTAAGGCTTTCTGCCTTGCCTCTCAAAAAAAATTTTTCACCACCATGTACAAGCTTCAATTTGTCCCACATCTACTTTGCAGTTATGCATTCTTTGACATCTTCAAACTCAACACCGAAGAGTGAGGAAGAAAGATCTATCATCATGTCATTATGTTCATGCTTCTCTCTCATTTTTTCAACTTTTGGTGCTCCTGTGGGAAACACATATTCAGTTTCTAGGAATTGAGTAACATCATTACCAATACCTGATAAGTAGAGTTTTATCCTTCTCTGCTATGAAGCAAAATTATCTTTGTTCAACTTGGGCACATCTCGTCTGTTCATCTTGTGATCTTTGGCTTAGGTCTTAAAACCTTCCTTCTAAGCACACAAGCTCTGATACCAATTGTTAGTAATAACAGAGAGGGGGAGTGAATCAGTGGCCTCAAATTATAATCCTTAAATAAACCCTTTAACTCTTATAACCACTACTTATTTCTCAAGTTATCATTTGTCCTACAAGATGAATGCCTTGAACAACTTATATCAATTTAGTACTTGTCAGATTTATCTGTTAAACCTTCTTCTTAATGTTTACCAATAAACAGTCATCTATTTACCGAAATATAGTAAATATCTAGAGTATACTGATATATCCAGAATGAATTATGTAAGATACAAAACAGTAAAGAAATGCATCATACACACATATAACACATGAATTTTAACATGGAAACCCTAATAAGGGAAAAAACCACTGGGATCGGTACACCAAATTTTCACTCTTCTGAAGTGAGCCCTGTAGTAGCCAACCATGTTAAAGGTTACAAACACACTATTAGGTGTGACCTTGTTAGAGGATTTTACACATATAGGTTGTCACTTAGTATTGAGCATCTAATGTTGTCATCCTTGAATCAACCTCTCTCTTAGACTGTCAATAAGTCTCGGGCATATCCAATGCTACTTTCATGAATCAACCTTTTTGGCACTCCTTGGGATGTACCTCAATATATAGAAGACTGTTAAGTCATGCTCTGTTAAGAGACTTGATGCTTCAATGGTTAAACTGAAACAATATGACCTATTTCTAATGCAACTTGAATTACAGATTTCTAGATCTATTTAAGCACATTACCTCTCTGATCAATGTATGAATTCAATTATTTTGTGCTCCACACTTTCTGCTTTGTGATGTTGTGCTCACTGTTCATCAGTGTCTATAGAATTCCTTAGCTCTCCTTCAGCTTGATTGATCAGTACTGCATGAAGTTGTTCTTCATTAGTTTCTCTTCAGCATCCTCTTTTCATTCACTCCCCTTAATCCCTTTTACATGAATGTGATATTGAAAATGAATTAAGCCTGTCTCTTATATAGACATGATATTCATTGTTTCTTGATTCTTGATACTTGGCGTGAAAAAAATCTAGCCAATTAGATTTAAAGCACAACTTCTGATTTGTCTCGTATTTATCTTCATGCCAACCATACAAATCATCTTTAAATAAATCACTTAACTCTGTTCGAATAAAACAAAGAAAACAACTAGTTAAGTCTATCTTTAGCTCTTGCCAGCTAGATATTTTGTCTTTTTCTTAACTCTCTGTTTCGTCAGTCAACTTTGCAGTTAGTCGTCAGTGACAACTAAAAGTTCTGTCGGTGTGACTCCAGCTAGCTTCGGGATCTCCATTCATTAGGCATCATTGGATTTTTACTTGTCGGGCAGCTATATTTTTAGCTCGTCGGGCATCCTGTGATTTTTCTTCATCAAGAAACAGTGTCTTCTGCTCGTCGGGTATCACTATAACTTTTCTTCTTTGCATTTTCCGATGGTGTGCACTCTGTTAGTGTTGTCTGTCACTTAGTGAATACTTGACTTTTATGCATTGCTAAAAGCATAACCTTTATTCCATTGATTCTCTGAAGTCTTTGGCATTATGTAGATGACTGTACAAATGATATCAAGTTGACATCAATGAAAATACAAACCATTAACTGATTTAATGCCTTTCATTATCTTCAACTTAACATTATCAAACATTCAATCAATTACATGTCATCAATCTCTCCCTTTGGCATTGATGGCAACATACTATATTATCACACTATACTATTTCTAATACAACATGAAATACAATCATTGAGATTCATCAAACTACCAATATTTCCCTTTTGTCAACCAATAAATGTTTGAACTTTGGTAAGCTTTGTTTTAGCTTAGATTTGATTCCTACAGTTCTCTTTCTTCTAATGTGTTGTGACCTCTCCTTGTGTCAATTTCTTTCCTTGGATTGTTCTTTCTCTTTTGATGTCTTTTTCTTTTGTCAGCAACTCTCCCTTTGTATAATCTTTCATACAATTTTCTCTCTCTTAGGATATAATCTCTCCTTATTGGAGTAATCTGATAATGGATAATCTATCTCTCCTTTTCCTGAAGGATGTGATAATATGGAATATGGATAATCTCTCTCCCTTTGACAACAATGCCAAATAAATATTTTACAAATATCTGACATTCATGTCAAGCAATCATTTTTCTCCTATCCATAATATATTTCTTGAATTTCCCTTATCCATCAGTAATACAACAATATTCTCTAGTGCTCAGTTCTAATATATAATTGTATGTATATAGATGTATCTTTTGAAGTTCATCTCTTTGCTTGCATCAACATGATTGATATTATGATAATATGTAGGCTGATGTAGCCTTCAGTAATTTTAATGACTGGTAGACAAGGGTTTGACCCCTAGTCTCTTTCTTAAGTACTCAAATGTATCCTTGGGTAGTGGCTGGGTGAAAATATCAGCCAATTGCTCTTTTGATTGCACATACTCAAGTATCACCTCTTTTTCTTAAACTTGTTCTCTCAAATAACGATACTTGATGGAAATGTGTTTAGTCTTAGCATGCATGGCTAGATTCTTGGAAATGTTTATTGTGTTGGTGTTATCACAATAGATAATCACTAGTTCTGAGACCTTCATATGCATACCTTCCAGCAACTATTTGATCCATGCAATATTTGAGCAATTTTTAGCAGTAGCAACATATTCTACTTTTGCAGTAGACTGAGAGATGCATCCTTGCTTCTTGATAATCCATGTGAAATGTCTATCACCCATAAAGAATTCTCCTCCAGTTGTGCTCTTCCGGTCATCAATATTTCCAGCCCAATGAGTGTCGGTAAACACTTAAGTTCAAATTTGCCTTCTCTTCTATACCATAACCTAAATTCCTCACTATTCTTCAGATATCTTAGAATCATTTTCACAATAGTCATATGTGATTCTCTGAGGTTAGTAGAAAATATAGCAACAATTTCTACTGCATATGCAATATCTAGTCTAGTGTGTACAACATACATGAGTTTTCCAATCATTGATCTGTACAAAGTTTGATTTACCTTTGTTGTCTTGTCCTCCTTTGTCAACTTACATCCAGTAGCCATTGGTGTTCCAACTGGTTTGGATTCTTCCATCTTGAATATTTTTAGGACCTCTTTGATGTACTTGGATTGTGTAATGAAAATACCTTCTCCTTGTTGCATGATCTGGAGACCAAGAAAGAACTTGAT
>MU226501.1:2226350-2237446 GCA_018584345.1 Thuja plicata | reverse complement strand
TCTACCATAGCCTTATACCATTTAAACATCTTAAATGCTTCTGATTTATCTTTTAGAAACATAACTGTCATCATTCTAGAGTAATCATCAACAAAGAGAATAAAATATCTATCTCCATAATAACTCTCTATCCTCATAGGTCCACATAAATCAATATGGACTAATTCTATAATTGCATCAGATGTATGGGGTTTGCTTTTGAAACTGGACTTTGTCATTTTATCTTTTTGATAGTTTTTACACATGATGTTGTCGGGCTTGGTCATCGTTAGTTAGCCTCTGACATTTCTATTTTTTCTAAACTTTATCATGTTGTAAAATTTCACATGACACAGTCTTTTGTGCCATAACCATATGTCTTTGTTTGTAGCAATCAAACAAGTGGAGTCAGTATCATTCAGATAGAATAAGTTTCCTTTTGTCTGTTCACCGGTACCAATCAGATTTCTAGATTTGTTGAAGAAATTTGCCTTCTTATTTTCAAATGCAACTTTGTGACCTAAATTGTTCAACTGAGAAACACTTAATAGATTATAATTCAATCCATTTACCCACTAAGAATTCTCACACTTTATCTGGTTATTCAACATTATTATTCCTCTACCTTCAACTAGACGATGTGTGTCATTTCCCATTCTTACTGATCCACCCTTGTAGTATTCAAAAGTCTCAAAAAATTTCTTATCACCGCTCATATGATGAGTGCAGTCACTATCTATGATCCAAACATCATTTTTGCTAATTTTAGATATGAGAGTTGTTTCTACATACATTTCTTCATCATCATCTAAATCATATTTTACAGCCACAAACACCATCTTGATGTCTTCATCATATTCGGTGTTAGTATCACCATCCTTGCATTTTTCTAGGTAGCTGACCTTCTTTCATTTTTCCTTATAGTCTCGGGTATCTCTTCTTTTTGATTGTCGGTAGCTTCTATAATCACCTCTGTCAAACTTCTTCTCAAAAGATTTGTCATTAATTTTTTCATCTTTTCTTCTATTAGTACATCTTGTAGAAAAGCGTCCAATCTATTTGCAATTAAAACAAACAAGTGGTAATTTACCTTTGTATTTACCTTTGCCTCTCTGCATTCTTCTGGCCATAAGTGCTTCAATTTCATCAAGATCATCTTCTTCATTTTCACTATCACTATCTTTTCTCATAGTGTTTTTGTGACTTGATTTACTTATTCTCATAGAAGTTTTGAATGCAAACTCTATGTTTGGTAAGACACTATTGTCAAATTTATTCATCTCAAATGAAATCAATCTTCCAATTAAACTGTCTAGAGTAACATTTCTATTTTCTACGGCTCTCATTTCTTGAATGGCAGATACTCTAATAACATAAGTAGGAAGTAAGGTTCTTAGAATTTTACTTACCATTGTATCTTCTTCCAGTACACCTCCAACTCCTTGGATAGCATTGACTACCTCTTTAATTCTTTTGATGTACTGACTGATGTTTTCTCCCTTTTTCATTTTGATATCATCAAACTTTCCTCTAAGGCTTTCTGCGTTGTCTCTTAAAACATTGTTTTCACCACCATGTACAAGCTTCAATTTGTCCCACATCTGCGTTGCAGTTTTGCATTCTTTGACATCTTCAAATTTAGCATCAGAGAGTGAGGAAGAAAGCTCTATCATCATGTCGTTATGTTCATGCTTCTCTCTCATTTGTTCAACTTTTGGTGCTCCTGTGGGTAACACATATTCAGTTTCTAGGAATTGAGTAACATCATTACCAATACTTGATAAGTGGAGTTTTATCCTGCTCTGCCATGAAGCAAAATTATCTTTGTTCAACTTGGGCACATCTCATCTGTTCATCTTGTGATCTTTGGCCTAGGTCTTAAAACCTTCCTTCTAAGCACACAAGCTCTGATACCAATTGTTAGTAATAACTTAGAGGGGGGGGTGAATCAGTGGCCTCAGATTATAATCCTTAAATCAACCCTTTAACTCTTATAACCACTAATTATTTCTCAAGTTATCTTTTATCCTACAAGATGAATGCCTTGAACAAATTATATCAATTTACTGCTTGTCGGATTGCTCTGTTAAACCTTCTTCTTAATGTTTACCGATAAACAATCATCTATTTATCGAAATACAGTAAATATGCAGAGTATACCGATAGATCCATAATGAATTATGTAAGATACAAAATAGTAAAAAAATGCATCATACACACATATAACACATGGATTTTAACATGGAAACCCTGTTAATGGAAAATACCACTGGGACCAGTACCCCAAATTTGCACTCTTCTGAAGTGAGCCCTGTTAGGAGCCAACCCTGTTAAAGGTTACAACACACACTACTAGGTGTGACCATGTTAGAGGATTTTACACATATAGGTTGTCACTTAGTATCAGGCATCTAATGTTGTCATCCTTGAATTAGCCTCTCTCTTAGACTGTCAATAAGCATCAGACATATTCAATGCTACTTTCATTTATCAACCTTTTTGGCACTCCGTGGGATGTACCTCAATGTATAGAAGACTATTAAGTCCTTCTCTATTAAGAGAATTGATGGTTCAATGGTTAAACTGAAACAATATGACTTGTTTCTAATGCAACTTGAATTGCAGATTTTTAGATCTATTTAAGTACATTACTTCGCTGATCAATGTATGAATTCAATTATTTTGTGCTCCACACTTTCTGTTCTATGATACTGTGCTCAATTTTCGTCAGTCTCTGCAGAATTCCTTAGCTCTCCTTCAACTTGATTGGTCAATATTGCATGAATTTGTTCTTCATCAGTTTCTCTTCAGCATCCTCTTTTCATTCACTCCCCTTAATCCCTTTTTCATGAATGTGATATTGAAAATGAATTAAGCATGTCTCTTATATAGACATGATATTCATTTTTTCTTGATTCTTGGCATGAAAAACAATCCAGTCAATTAGATTTAAAGCATAACTCCTAATTTATCTCGTAGTTATCTTCATGCCAACTATATAAATCATATTTAAATTAATCACTTAACTCTAGTATAATAAAACAAAGAAAAAAACTAGTTAAGTCTATCTTTAGCTCTTTCCAGCTAGATATTTTGTCATTTTCTAAACTCTCTATTCCATCGGTCAACTCTGCAGTTAGTCATCAGTGACAACTGACTGTTTTGTCAGTGTGACTCTAGTTAGCTTCGGGATCTCTATCTGTCAGGCATCATTGGAATTTTACTCATCAGGAAACTCTATTTTTAGCTCATCAAGCATCCTGTGGTTTTTCTTTGTCAGCAAACACTGTCTTCTGCTCATCGGGTATCACTGTGATTTTTCTTCTTTTCCTTTTCCAATGGTGTGCACTATGTCAGTGTTGTCTGTCACTTAGTGAATACTTGACTTTTATGCATTGTTGAAAGCATAACCTTTTTTCCATTGATTCTTTGAAGTCTTTGGCATTATGTATATAACCATACAGATGATATAAAGTTGACATCAATGACAATACAAACTATTAACTAATTTAATGTTGTGCATTGTCTTCAACTTAACATTATCAAACATTCAATCAGTTACATATTATCGGGTTATTCATTCAAACCAATCAAAAAGGTTTAATATTTCTTGATAGATGTTCAGTTTCATCACTTCAAATCAAACTGAGCATTTTGTTTATATCTTTTGATCAATCTTCATCCAATCAAGCTTGAATTCAGTCTTCTTCTTCAAAATAATGGTTTCATCACTTCAAATCAAACTATTTTTCATTTTCTCGCTAACAAGTCTTTGAAACAATGTGTTGATCGCACATCAATTCAAAGAGGGGCAAATGTAATCACCTAAAAATGGTCACATAAACCCTAGACCCCCAAACTCAGTAATTAATCAATAAAACCTAATCTTGATTACCCTAAGTCCTAAATCAAATATGCAATTATGAATTCAAACTGATCTGACCTAAACCCTAGGTCCTAATCAATCATCATAGTTGATTAATTAATTAATTCCTGAAATCACGTTACATTGGCAAATATGTCTTATGTTAATTATTTAATTGATATTATAATATATTAATTAAATAAAAATTACTAAATTGTCAATTAAATCAAAAAGGAATTAAATTAATTATAAAAACATAAATGTGCAGTCAAAATCAATTAATTTATTAAAAATGCATATGACATCATCAAATTTAGTTGACTAATTATCAAAATGGAAACAATCCAGTTCCACTCAGTTAATTGATTCTCATCTATTTATCATTTTGGAAACATTTCAGGTAACTGGAAAAATGATTTTGGAAGTTTTGAAAACAATTGATTAGTCAGTTCACTCAACTGACTCTCTCGACCAATCGAATCACTTGCACATGGATTGTGCTTCTTCAATTGAATCTGAGCCACATGTTTTTTTTTATCTCGACCATTGATTCGAGAGAGATTTCTATAAAAGAGAAACTATTTTCCTTCACAAAGGATCCTAATTTTCAGTTAAAGTTATTATACTGCATTTTCAGCTTAGCTTTCTTGCATTGTATTTTTCATTTATCTAGCATTGTTGTTTACTTTTATGCAATCATGAAAATATAATCATAGAGAACACTTTGAATTGGTATTTTTAAAATGAATATCTCACATTTCATTTGGTTCTTCTAAAATGAATCTTAACCATCTTTGGATGAACAACAAATTGCATAATCATTTAGATTAATCAGTATTTTACTTTTAGCATATAGCTCTAAATCCTTCATTTAGGTTAGTGTGTAGTCACTGAGCTTGCAATGACCTGAGAGCAAGCTCATACTCCTTCCTTCTAGTAGGCAACAAGTTGACTCTTTCAGACATGTAGGATGAATGAATCCATATTCATTCATGTATGCAGCTAAAGTACAATGACCATGTTGAAGTGTACTACTGAGGAAGAAGGCCAATTTTAGCACACACATTTATGACTACATACTTCCTTGAATTCAAGGAAAAGATGATGGAAAGGAAAAGGATCCCTAAACAACTTATTGAAAAACATAGGGATGAGATATTTTTTATGGTGGATACAAATATCACCCACATCAAACCAGTTGTACCAAGGAGAGCTTGGTTAACCCCACTTGGTTATGAAATCAACATAGATCAAGCAACCAGTTCTATTGATGTGTTGATCAATGAGCCTATTGACAGCAAGCAACCAAGGTTTGTAACCTATGAAGAGGCCAGATCAAAGATAAAAAGAGGCCTAGAAATTAAGAAGACTGTCAATAAGAAAAATAAGATGGTCAAGAATCTTAAAAAGATTCTATCGGTAAATGAGGAGGAACAATAAAAAACTAAGGAAATCGATGAACAGGGTACCATCGGTGAAGGGAAGGATGAGAAAGGATTAGACTCTAAGGAAATTGAACCTGATACACCTCCACCTCCTACAAAGAAGCAGAGGACAAGGAGTCAAACTACTAAGACTGATACTACACCTCTTAAGAAAGGTCAAGTAAGGACCTATAAGAGGAAGAAACCAACAAAACAAACAAAGAAACAAATTGTGAAGACAACACCTACAAAGAGGAGAAAAATATCGGTTAGAACAAAAGATGACATAGAAGACACAAAAGATGATGAACCTGATGTGACAAAGAAGAATTACAAAAATCTAACAATTGATGAGGTAGTTGAATCTATTACTACATCTGGCACAATGCATGACAAGAAAATCAGACAATGGGATACACTCAAACCAGAAAACTAAAATAAGATACAAGATGCCATAATAAGGGAAATGGTCAAGTACAAATATGTACCAGCTGAATTTTTTAATCAAATACCCAAGGATCTGGGTAAGAAAATATCTCAACAATGGTCATATGCTCTACAAACCAAAAGAGAAGCAAGGGAGAGGGTACTGGTAACACTTATGCCTCTTGAATCTAAGGATGAATAAATCAAATAAATTATGAAGAAGCACTCAAGCAATTTTGTAGCCAAGATAAGGGCTTACAAAGTTCTTGAAGATAATTTTATAGAGCTGGACACAATGACCGAGACTAAATGGAGACAACTCCTAGATCTTCCAGCAAAGTCAACAAGTTGTGAGGAATAGTTACTTCTCACTGACACACCTCATAGAGAGGAGGAGAAAGACAAGGTAAGTCCTCAGCACATTGCTTTGGACAATGTTGAAGATATGGAGAAAATAGATTTTGACAAGGTAATGGATGATCTTGACATTCAAGATATCACCAATTATGACTCTGATAAAGATCCGCAGAAGAAAGATGATGAATATTTATAACACTTAAGGATCAGGGAAGGAAAAAAGAATTGAAGACATCAGAAGATAAAGAAATGAATGTTGTTGATGAGACATGGCAGGACACTTTAGTCATGGACATAACAGAACCAGACCCTTCAGAGAAAGTACAAAAGATGAGGATGTCACTACTCAAAAAGATCAAACTGACGATCAGGACACCACTCTAGATACAACCCAAGCTAACACTCAAAGTAATATGTCAGTATTAATGAAGGCAATCAATATACTATAGGATAATGAAGGATCTAATGTAGAGGATACAAGCACACCCGAGGACAAGAGTGATGCAGAAGCAAAAGACACCATAGATAATACAAAGGGGAAAACTATAGAGCAAGCTGCAACTAATGATCAGAAAGATAAATCTATTGATCAAAATAAAGAAGAAAACAAAAGGTAGAAGAGGACAAGCAGAAATATAAGAGTGAAGAAGCAAAGAAAGATGAGCTGGAGAAGAAAATAGACGAAAAATTTGTAGAGACACCCAAAGTTGATGGAGAGACATCTTCACCAAACCAATAGGTGCACCCCAAGCAGAAAACACAAGAAGCTTCATCAACAAAGCCTTCATCAAGCACTTCTGAGAGGACAAATGAACTAGAAATGGTAGTTCATACATCTATGTCCCCACAAGTCTCAAAGAAGAAGAAGAGAAAGCAGAAGAATATAGTAACTCTGGATGAAATTATTGAAATTCTAGTTTGTGATCCGAGGACATTGGATCCAACTGAATTGACCAAGTATGCAAGACTTTGTGAGAGAAAATCAATGCAAGAAAAATTAAGGGAAACCATAAAGGAGACAAAGTTACTAGAAGTAGCAAGAGGTATACTTCAGAAAATAGTAGCGGATGTAGATGTTGATCAAACAACCCCAATGCTTGATCAACTAGTGATTCTCACAAAGGAAATCACATCTCAGAGCATCGATGCTGAGAAGGTCATGGAAGAAAGACTTGAACAGAAGTATGAGTTCAAGCTAGAAAAAAAGACAAGCTAGGAAGTGGCATTGAAAAAGGTAAAGCTTTCTGAATTGGTGAGAACAATTGATCCAATCATCTCAGAAGTTATTACTTTGATACATAAATTATGCACACTTGATCAACTCATATAGGAGTATACTAACAAGATAGTACAAATTAATGTTGATCTTCAGACAAGTGCACAAAGTCTCACAAATAGTGAAGAGGCAACAAAATTTCACAATGAGAAACTCAAACAGGCTCATAAATTGAGATAGGACATACAGATTGTAGAGACCAAGTTTAGAGATGAGGTAAATGAGCTACAAGCACAACTCTTACCGACACTATCACTACTACAGAAACATATGACAGAGGAAAATGCACTAATTTCCACCTCAAAAATGTCTGTCCTAGACAACATTTATGATATGCATGCAAGGCTAGAGCTAGAGCACATGGCACTAGAAATCCTAGAACAAAAATGGGAGAAATTGCTCGAAGACATCAAGAACACCCACTCACATATTCTTGAAACATTGTAAGTTACACACTTTTGTCACATTTTTGGCATCTTATAAGTTGTACATTTTTGTTATGAGTATCAAATAAAGGGGGAAGTGATATGTACAAACACAGTAAAACAAGGGGGAAGTGAAAGGAGGAATGAAATGTATAGTCAAACAATTGAAAGAGAAAAGAATAGGGAATGTATAGTATAGAGGTAAGTATACATGTACATATACTTATACTATACCGATGCATATAGTTAGGGTGAGTCATATAATGACAAAGATATAAACATGGTATACATACTAAACACTTTGGTATTATGCACATATCAATTTTTGATACAAATGTCAAAGGGGAAGATTGAAGGCATTATATTTTTCCATTAGTATACACAAGGAATAACATGATCTACACCATCAGTTTACACTACACCAAAAAATAGGGCACAACACTACCCGATGCCAAGGTTACCCAATATTGCCAAGTTCAAAGCATCCTGAAAAACACTATTCAATGTTACCCGATGACAAAAAGGTTAAAGGAACCTGACAAGTAACAATAGTGCAACCCGATGGAACAATAAAGAGAGGAAAATGACATATGAAGGGAACCCGATGATGAGTTCAACAAAGGAGCACCGACAGAATTTCAGTTCTACCCAAAGACCAAGAACCAACAGTCAGTTACATCCTACAAAAATTGGATCTGACTTTCCACGTCAAATAAATCACTGAAGTTCTATATATAGCTTCTTGATTTGTTTTAAAACCATTATGTGTGAATGAAGCAATGTATTTATTATTGTTTTAATTAGTTTTACTGATTTAAAATAAGAAAACTAAAGATCAAGGTCAAGTTGTAAACCTTGGATCTAAGAGTTAACATTGTAATGTGTGATTCTAGAATAGGTCAAATACTTGTATAAATAGATGCTCAATCTATTGAAGCAATGTTGTTGTTCGATGAAGATTCTATCCATGGAGAGCATATAAGAACCAGACAAGAGATTTCATGTAGGACATAAAAGAATCAAATCAGTTTCAAGAACAAAAACATAGGCTACCGATGAGCAAAGAAAGGTATTAATCAGTCACTTAAGGTGATATTCTTATTATGAGAGTTTTAATGGATCTATGCTCAGAAATTGTAGATTGCATATAGTCAGGTCAAACATATGTACTCATTTTAACAAATGTAGTACACTTAAGAAGTCCTTTCAAGAAAGGTGGATCTTATAGTCCTATTGTAAATCTCTTAACCGAGTGCACACTTAAATCAGTGTTGCTAAAGCTCTTAATAGAGTAGATCTTAACTGTTCTCCACTTTAATACTCCTAACAGGGTAGATCATCAGAAGGGATCAATTGTAAGCCTTTACTAGCTCCCTTCCATTCTGCAGATAGTGAAGTTTTGTGGGTGCCATCCCCACCGCATTTTTTACTTCCTAGCAGGAGTTTTCTACGATATCATATTTTTTGTTATGTGTTTATTACTTTCATAAATGTTTCTATGAATGTTGCAAACAATTAAAGATTATGAATTAATGTAACATGCATAAGAATGAACAACAGTAATGGTCGTTAATATAGTAAAGAATGATTGCTAATGATGAATGGTGAAAATGGTTAAAAGTTTTAGAGGTACTGATTTACCCCTCCCTCTCAGTACTACTTCCCATTAATTCCAACAATGTAGTAGTTTTGTAAAAGATTGTGCTCTATCTGTTAGTTGGGACATAAATCTCCTGATGGACTGAAGTCTTCCTTGAAGCATCCTCATTTGACTAATATTGAAAGGAGGTGACATTTCCAGTATATCTTTTACCTTTTTGGGGTCCATCTCAATTCCTTTAGTTGATACTATGAACCCTAAGAGTTTCCCTAATTGAACTCCAAATGCATATTTCTTTGGATTAAGCCTTGGTTGAAATTTCTCTATGAAATCTAGTATCTTTCTCAAATCTTCAATGTGAGTCATTCTTATTTTTGATTTGGCTAATGTATCGTCCACATAGTCCTCCATGTTTTTGTGTATCATATCATGGAATATTGTGGTATAGCCCTTTGGTATGCAGTGCCAACATTATTTAGTCCAAATGGCATGACGTTCAAACAAAATTTTTCCCATGCGCATTTAACTATTGTCTTTTCTTGGTCCTCAGGAGCAATCTTAATTTGGTTATAGCCCAAAAATCCATCCATGAGAGAATACATCTGATATCCCACTATGAGATCTATAATCATATTAATGTTGGGTAGCAGAAAATCATATTTAGGACAAGCTTTGTTTAGGTATCTAAAGTGTGTGCAGATCCTGATAGATTTTTCTATTTTAGAAACCGGTACCACATTATAAATCCATCTTGCATAAGAGATGACTCTTATGAATCCATCTTTTAATATTTTTTCCAGCTCTGCTTTTACTAGTAATGCTACATGTGGGTCCATCTTCCTTAATGTTTTTTTCATGGGTTTGATTTCAGGAGCTATAGATAAGTGATGCATTATTAATTTAGGATCAATTCTATGCATATCAGTGTAAGACAATGCAAATTTGATCTTCTTCTCTTTGAGGAATTTAGTGAAATGTATCTTTTGTTCTTCTGATAAGGATTGTGCTAGGTGAACAAATTAAGGAGATTTTGTTGTTCCCAAGTTAACTAGTTGTGTTTGTTCTATCAGAACTAAAGATATTTCTTGAAATGTTTCAGGGAGGATATCAAGAATCTCATATTTTGGCACCTTTGAGAGGTTTTCACCACCAATTACGTCTTATTTTTACTATTTTATAATCTGATACTGCCAGAACCAGGTTTTCACCATCATTTATTTTCTTCTTTTTATTCTTCAATTTGTGACTACGAAACTTGATATCCTCCTCTGACATGTTCACGCTCCTGGCATTGGTGGAAGAAGGATAAGGTTCACAAGAATTTAGATAACAGGCCAAAGTATAGTCATTGGGGAATTTCATGATAGGAGTAGGATTTGAAGTGGTGTAATAACCCACTAACCCTAATATAAGTTTTGTGTTTTTGAACGAAGTAATATCTTTCGATGTTTTCTTACAGCTTAAGTTGTTCATGATACTTGTTTGATCTATTCCTATAGTTTGTTTATAATGATTTCATAAACCAGTACCCAAGGATTCTAATATCAGACATACTATCCAAAGGTATAATTTTTGTATGTATTTATCTCTATGTATGTATTAAGGAGCTTCAAGACATTTATGAATGTTATATATAAATATATATAAGCGATTATTTATATTTTCTTCTGTTAAGGTTACTTTTGATGAATCTTGTATGTCACTTGATGATTTGGGTTATGTCTCATGATTATGTTGATTTATT
>MU226501.1:2125352-2137268 GCA_018584345.1 Thuja plicata | reverse complement strand
CTCGGTGATCTTCTGATACTCAGCATCCACTACAATACTCGGCATCGTCATGCTCTCGGTAAGAGTAGAAGCTCGGTCCATACTAGTCCCAAAGTGTAGCTTGGAACTCGGTAGCTGTGGTGACTCGATAAATATATTGTCACTCGGTAACCACTGGTGACTCGGTAGTAACTGACTTCTCGGTTATCTTCAATTGATGACTCGGTGACTACCGTCTGCTCAGTAACTGTTGTTCTTCTCATATGCTCGGTGACTGCCTTACTGCTCGGTTTGAACTGTTTGATCGGTGAGTTTTACTGAATGCTCGGTATAGGCTGTGGGCTGAGTGATGAGCTCGGTAAGCATTCAAAACCGAATAAGTGTTTTCACTAAGTGCATTCACTGATGCCAAATGTATCATTATTCCAACACTCTGTTGGGGATTCTTGCAATCTACTAAGAGTCATGTTCATGAAATTTTTTGTTCTTGCAGTATTGAGAATTAGTTTATTCTTCCTCGTAATCATTAAAGTGAGTTTATCATGCTTATCTATCATGGCTCATTGTTTGAAGGTTTTGATTTTGAAAATGATACACATCTTGTCTCAAATGGAATAATTGGTAATTAAAAAACCTCTAATATAGTCCCTTGTTTGTTCTCAAAAGAAAATCCACTAGGTGGAAAAGATTTGCAGTGATACGGGCAGTGAAGAACCATTTTCTTGATGTTACCAGGTGAAGAATTATCAAGAAATTTTTTTTCAAGTCTCATTTGGATTTATTGCTATCAAAGGAAACCTGAGTTAGGAAAAGGCACTTGAATCTTTATGTATTTTTTCCTCTGAAAAGAGGTGGCAAGTCTAACCTTTGTGTACTCCAATATTGCACATTAAATATTTTGAGAATATTTGTATGTTCTGTAAGATGAGCCGACAAAGAAATACCAGATCATATTTCAAAAGGAATCCTGAGAAGGATGTTGGAGAGGAGCTTCAAACACCTCAAAGGAAACAATGGTCCAAAAGAGGTACCTCCAAGCATGACTCCCAATATACTTCTAAGGGAAGGATGGAGACTCCCATTCCTAAAAGAAAATCATCTTTGTTTGAAGATGCAGGACCCATAGGGCCAATTGATGCTTATAGAGCTTATGCCAATTTTGATCACTTCAGGGATGGAGAAAATGTTGATATAGGTTTCTTTCCATCAGAAGAAAATCTTGCTCCACCAGAAGAGACCTCTATCGCTAAAACAACTTCATATGAATCTGATAAATTTCAAGATGGGATTATGGCTTTGAGAAGAAAAAAGAAAGAACAAGAAAAGGAAATAGCTCTAGGAGAAAAGAAACATGGAGAAAAGATATATGAATTTCTAATGGAAAGAGAAGAGCTCTTAGCTAAGACCAGAAGGAATGATCTTAAGGCTAAAAGCTCGAGTCAATAAGTTAAGGGTTTGAATCCAAAATTGTTTGGTAACCTTGATGATTTAAGGAACAAAGTCCTAGATAAAATTTTGAATCCTGAAAAGGATGAATTTGAGAAGGAAGGGCTTGTTATCAGAAAACTATTCCTGTATGAGATTGAGAATTATGAAAAGCTCAAGACAAATACTAAAGATGTTCTGAATAAAGGAAAACACAAGGCTGTTGGTGTGACTATAGAGGAGCTTAAGAAAAACTTGACTATCCCAGTGGGAGCATCCCAAGTTGATCTGGAATTGGATCAGGCTAGAAAAGCCAAAGATGATTTGGCCAAGCAACTAGAAAAGTTGGAATTAGAAGTTGCTGCAGCAGACATGAGAATGAAAATAAATTTTTTACATGCTACTACTAACACTTCTGCAAGAAGCTCTATGCCAAAATCCATCTATTGGCTCAATCCCAATCAATGACAATGACAAAATCCATCTATTGGCTCAATCCCAATCAATAAAGGGGGTGTTCCTAAAGTACAATTTTCTGGTCTGAATTCAAATGTTAAGAACTCTTGCCCAAATGAAAATTCTCACCCCAGTGGTCCTGGCCCAAGCATCTAACTTACCAACCTTAAGAAAAATGTTCCCCCACCTATTCAAAACCAAGGAGGAGTTACTGGACAAAGTGGTGATAATGTGCATGGAAATTTCCAAAGAAGACCTGTCCATATGAACAGATTAAGACCTCTCTTCTTTGAAGGCATTCCTGGTCACCCTAATGTGATCCCCAATGAGGTAAGAGATAAAACTCCCAAGTTCACTGGAAATAATGTGGTTACTTTTGAAGAGCATCTAAAAGCTTTTAGTGATAAGATAACTTATTTTGAGATTGAAAATTAAGATGTTATTATGAAGCTTTTTGTTCAATCATTAACAGAAGATGCTAGGGACTGGTTCAAGAATTTACCTAATGATAGTATTGCCTCTTCAGATGAATTTGTAAAATATTTTAGGGATTATTATAGAGAGCATGTAAATTCTGGATACATGTTAAATGAATTCAATAACATAAAAAATTCCCAAATGAGAATATGGTTGATTTTAACAGTAGATTTCAAAAGGCCATGAACAAACTGTTCCAAGTCTTAAGATTAGATGAAGAAGTATGCCTTACTACTTATATAAATGTTGCAGATGGAAAAATGTCTTACCTGCTTAGAGATAAGAAGCCAACTTCCTTGAGGGATGCATATAAAATAGCCATTGATATTTAGAGTAATAGGAGAGCATCAGGGAAATTGGGAAAGAGGGAAGATAATAAGCTTTGGAAGGAAAAGGGACCAGCCAATAAAAATGCCAAAGAAGATGATACAGTAGATAAACTGGTGAGTTTAGTAAAAGACCTTGATGCAAAAATGGATAAAAATGATAGAGGAGGATACCATGAAAATAAATACCCTAACCAAAGATTTGACAAACAACCTAACCTGAGAGATTACCCCTACAAGACAAATTGGAATAATTGTAAACCAGTCCCTGATGGGAAAGATAACCCAAAGGCAAAGGAAACCCCAGATCCCCTAAAAAGGAATAGTGCTAATTATGTTGAGAACACTCCCTGGTGTGATGCTTGCAACATGCCATACTCTTCCTATCAATGTGTAGTATCCCAGGCACTATTTGATCAAACAGAAGAGAGAGAACAAGAAGGCCTTGCTATCAATATGTTTACTATGAAGAAACCATACCCATGGCTCTCTGATACTTCATCATTTTCAGATAATTTTTCTACAAAGGATAAATCTTGTTCTAAACATCAATTACAGAATCCACCCTATCAAAATGATCAGGATGACAATGTCTGACAAGAACTATAAACACAGTGGGGAATGATAGCTCACAGTCTGATTTTAGGATTCCCACTGATGAGGAAAAGAGGTCTTTGACTGTTGCAGCAATTAATCAGGAAAGAAATGCTTACAACTTAAGAAATAGAATAGTGCAACCAGCTCAAGGAAAACCTGTCCTTGTTTATGTCAAAAGGGAGTCACCTAGAGTTACTAAGGATTTCCATGTCAGGGAAGATAAGATCAAAAATCATGAAAAACAAGCAGGGTCATCTTTTGATCACACTAGAAATGAAGAAGCAGGAGAAGAATTAGCACCCAATGATAAATCCAAGAAAGTGAAGAAAATAAGTGATATGTCCTCCGGATTGCCCCTTTTTGATATGAAACATGCAATGACCCAAATGAAAGTCTCAGTTCCCCTTATGTAAATGCTAAAAATAAGGGAGCACAAGGAAGTTGCTCTGGTACTTTTAAAAGGAATAGATGATGTATCTATTCCCAACCAAAAAGAGATACCCTTAACATTAGCTGATACTAAAAAGGACAACCCACTAGTGAAGGGAAAATAAAAAAGCAAAGAATTTTCCAATATATGTATTGGAAACATAATTACTCAAGAACCATTGTCTGTTGACCCATTCTATGTTACCTTAATGGTAAATAATTACTTGATCAAAAATTGCATGATCGATTCTAGACCTGCAACAAATGTAATGTCTTATCATGTCATGAAGGAATTGGGACTTCGAGTTACTACATCTATTGGGAGTTTTTATGCAATGGACAATAGAGAGGTTCTTGTGATAGGAACAATGAAAGACATTGAAGTAAAATTTATTGCTTTCCCTGAAGCAACTTATAGAATAGATATAGTGGTAGTGGGTACCAAACCATATTATGGTATGCTTTTATCAAGGCAATGGGCAGCAGTAGTAGGAGGAAAGATGCAATTAGATTTATCCTATGCAACCATCCCTATAAATGGACATGAGATCAAGTTGTACAGGGAACCCTAGTCATCTGTTATGGTGGAGGTGGTTGCATTTGAGCAATTAAACTGTTGCATAAATGTTGATATGGAAAATTTTATTGTACAAGAGGTCAAGCCACAATTAAAAAACATACAATCAATCATGGATGAATTTTTGTTGCAACAAAATGGACTATGGAAAATGTATTTTGATGGAGGATTCTCAAAGGAAGGATCTGGAGCAGGAGTCTTGTTTATCTCCCCATCAGGTATCACTTTTAAGTACTCTTTCCTACTGACTTTTCAATGCACAAATAATATTGTCGAGTATGAAGCTTTGATCTTGGGAATGGATATTGCTATCAAACATGGTATTAAATGTCTAAAAGTACATGGAGATTCCCAGTTGATTATATCTTAGATTAGGGAGCATTATGCTACTAAGGATGACAGATTAAAATTGTATAAGTATGTTGTCTGGGATAAGATAGAATTCTTTGATGCTTTCAATATCCTGTGGATAGAGAGATCCAACAACATAATGGAAGATTTCTTGGCAAATGTTGCTCTGAAGAATAATGATTCCACTCTTACTGGCATGTCTGTTGTTGAAATAAAAATTAGGTTTGTAGTTCCTGATAATATTCATAATTGGCAAGTTTTTGAGGATGATGATGATATTCTTAGGTTTATCCAGTGTGTAGACCAATATGACAGTCAGAAGATTGATTTGAATCTTTAGTATCAATTATGGACAATAAGGAGTATATCTTTGATCATGAAGTCATCCAATTGGATACTAATCACATTCCCAAGGGGTTGGTTGAATTGGAAGGCATGTTCAACATAAATGAAAATTATATGACTCAGAATTCCAATGCCAAGGTGGGAGATTTAGAGGAAATTAATTTGGGATCTGAATCATCTCCCCAATTAGTCTACATTGGTAAAAAATTGGACAACAATGTAAGACATAATTTGATAAAATTGCTAAATAAATACAAACATGTATTTGCATGGTCCTATGAGGATTTGAAAGCCTATAGAAAATACTTATTTCAGCATGATATCCCTTTGAAAGAAGGCATTAAACCATTTAGAGAAAAACAAAGGCCAATCAATCCATTGTTGGCTACCAAAATGTGGGAAGAATTGATGAAGCTGAGAGATTCACGCATAATCAAGCCTGTTAGACATTTATCTTGGGTCTCTAACTTAGTCCTAGTAAAAAACAAAAATGGGGATATAAGGATGTGCGTTGATTTCAGAAATTTGAATGTAGCCTCATTGAAGGATAACTATGGACTACCTAACATGGAGGATATGTTGCATAAAGTCACTGGGTGTGATTTGTTATCTATGATGGATGGATTCTCAGGGTACAATCAGGTGCTGGTTAAAGAATATGAGCAATTCAAAACAACATTTACTACCCCTTGGGGAACTTATGTGTATGCTTGAATGCCATTTGGTTTGAAAAACACTGGTGCTACTTTTCAAAGGGCTATGGATGTGGCCTTCAAAGACCTTATAGATGTTCTTATGGTAGTATACCAAGATGATTTGATAGATTTCTCAAAAAGAGCAAAGGATCAGTGTAATCACTTGGAAAAGGTGATGATAAAGGCAATGGAATATGGGGTGTCTTTAAACCCAAAAAAGTGTCATTTTGATGTTACTAATGGAAAACTTCTGGGACATATAGTATCAAAAGAAGGGGTAAGAATATATCTTGATAGAGTTGAAGCCATCCAAAAGGTACTTTCTCCCAAGAATTTATAAGGTATATAATTATTTCTAGGACAAATTAATTTTGTTAGGAGATTCATTCCAACTTTGCAGGATTGGTTAAACCTATTGTCAAACTGCTGAAGAAAAATGTGAAGTTTGAATGGTACCAAGGGGCACAGTTAGCTTTGAAAAAATAAAAGGGGCTATTCAAGAAGCACCAGTCCTTGTATCCCTTAATTACACCAAGCCCTTCTCATTGTTTACCTTTGCTTCCTTTCACACTATTTTTGTAGTCCTATGACATAAAGATGCTAAGGGATTTGAACATCCAATAGCCTTCTTCAGCAAGTCCTTGCAGGCTGCTAAATTGAATTAGCAGTTAATGGAGAAGCAAGCTTATGCCCTAGTGAAATTAGTCAAGGCTTTTAGGCCTTCTATGGTATGTGCAAAGGTAAATGCTTATGTTCCTCATGCTGCTGACAAAGACATCTTTGTTCAAAATGAAGTGACAGGAAAAGCATGTAAATGGATTAAAAAAGTTCAAGAGTTTGACATAGAAATCCATATCACTAAGCTGGTGACAGAAGAAAATTTGGATTTATTCCAAATTAACAGTGTTGGTACAAATGAGAACTGCTTAACAAGCATTGAAATGCAACCCTGGTATGTCAATATTGTATATTTTCTGAAAAATGCTAGATGTCCAAATAACTTGAATGACAACCAAAGGAGGAGTTTGAGATTGCAATCTCAAAAGTATGTTTTGTTACTTGGTGACTTGTTCTAGAAAAAAATAGAGATCCTGTTATTATGTCTTGACAAAGGTCAATCAGAGAAGGTATTGAAAGGAATGCATGCTGGGATATGTGGAGGGCACTATTCTGCTAGGTCAACAACTCATAAAATTCTAAGGGTTGGATATTATTGGCCTTTTTTGTTTCAAGATGCTTACACTTTTGTTTGGAAATGTGAGCCATGTCAAAGATTCTCAAGCAAGATGAAGTATTCAGGAGTATTATTGTTAAACCCTGTAGTAGTAGAGGATCCCTTTGCTATGTGGGGAATGGAATTTATAGGAGAGTTTGCTGAGAAATCAAGTGGGGGCGTAGTTGGATTCTAATAATAACTAATTATTTTTCAAAATGGGTAGAGGCAATCCCAACTAAGAGAGAAACAAGCACTGTGGTTATTGACTTTCAGATGGATAATGTAATTACAAGATTTGGTGTTCCCCTTAAATTGGTAATGGATAATGCCATGTGCTTCAGATCTAAAGAATTTACTGACTTTTTCTCTGATATGGGAATTGTTATGTCTTATTCATCCCCATACCACCCTCAAGCCAATGGTCAGGCAGAATCCAGTAACAAGAGTATTTTACAAATCTTAAAAAAGACCTTGGAAGGAAATAAGAGAGCTTGGAATGTTAAATTAAAACTTGCCCTTTGGGCTGATAGGATCACTATCAAGAAGGCCACTAGAAAATCTCCCTTTGAGTTGGTTTATGGTGTTCAGTCAAGAATGCCTGTCAACAATTTTCTCCCAATTTATAAATTAATCCAAGATGAAGAGATGGAAGTTTCTAAACCTATGGAAGAAAGGATGGTTTATTTGGTAGAATTGGATGAAATAAAGAGAGAAAGCTAGATAGAAAACATCAAGCTGTAACAAAAAATGAAGTATCTGTTTGACAGAAGGGCAGATGAGAGAAAGTTTCAGCCTGGTGATTTTGCATTGCAATGGAATACCAGGGCTGAAGACAAAGGCAAACACAAGAAGTTTGAATCATTATGGATAGGGCCTTTTTTCATATCCTGGATCTTTGGAAAAGATTATTATTTCCTCAAGAGTCTGGATGATGGAGAACATGAATTACTAGTGCATGGACAATTCCTGAAATGTTTCTTCAATTAGTTCTTCCTTTCCATGCACAATAGTATGTATTATATGTATAGGAGTGTTTCCTTACGTTGTGTATTTTCTTCCAGTTTTAGGTTAGGGAAGTTTTAGTCTACTTGTTCCAGAGATCTATGGTTCTTGTTATAACCTAGCGTTTAAACATCCTCAGAGAGAGCCACTATTGGTGCTATTTAATGTTTCAAGTTTACCTTGTATTTTTTTGAGGTTCCCTGTCATTTGTGGTATCCAAGGGTTTAAAATCATGGTTGAAAATTATTATTATTCCTCTGCAAGATCTGTTCTTACCCTTGACCTAGTTGAAAATGGTGAAAGATATCTGAACCTTCAAGTCTATGTTATAACCCTATTCAAATTTGAATCTAAAAACCCTTAGTGTCTTGACGGGTTCTATTTTCGCATTATTTTTTCAGTCACTTAAGTTATCATAAGTCATGTGTTCATGTTAAAAGGGTTGTGTTTTAAAGTTGTCTTATCCTAACCACTTTAATATTTCTCAAGTCATGCCACTGAGAAAAACCTTTTATTTCATTGTCTTATATGGTGATCAAATGTTTTTTGATCATACGGCCCGCTTAATAGCTTAGTTCAAAACCGATCGACATCTATCGGTTAAGCTATTAAGCTGTGGTGCCACATGTCCTAGTGGGGTCGGTGGTCATAAAGGTTCTCAGTTAAATAGTGGAAAAGTCTTGAAATAATCTAAGGTAGACTTAATGGCTTGGCTCCAAACTATGCACCATCTATCACATAAGTGATTAAGCAGTGTCGACACATGTCAAGGTTGATGAAGTGTAGTCCACTAAAAGTGAAGCCGGCCGCAGGATAAAGTTTGGAGATGTATAAAAGGATCTAACAGTTTGCTTGATGGATTAAAGAGAAGTTTCATGACATCTATCACTTAAGAGATTAAGCCATGGTGCTACGTGTCCTAGGTGGGTCTAGTTGAAGTCATAAGGTAAGTCCTATGCAACACAGTCATTATGTTAAAGGCATTGCAATTCAGAGAAAATTGATGGCTGACTTAATCACTTGGAAGGAAAACTGATTGACATCTAAGCAGTAAGAGATTAAGCCTGAGAGACACGTGGCATAAGAGGTGGGTCTGGTATAGCATGAAAGTTAAGTTAATGAGGTTGCAAGTGTAAAAGAATCCAATGGTTCACTTAAACGCTTAAAGGTAAAGTGCTTGAAATCTAAGGAGTAAGCAATTAAGCATAGTTGACACCTGTCCAAGATGAACAGTTGTTTTTAGGAAAATAAGATAGCCTTCAGATGAAGATGGTAATGTTTAAGATCTACGGCTTAAATCCAAAATTGTTAAAATGAGCTACAGAGAGCTATTAAGCGGCAAAATTTAAGCTTGTGAATTGATTGAAGAATGTGTGGCCACTCCAATCAAATTCAATTTGAATGAATGATTTGATTGAACCCATAAAATTTGGTAATTCAACTTGGAATCACAATAATTCACCAAAATCATTCAAGCAAAGAATAGGATTACTGAGATACTCAGCTCCATGTGATAAATTTGCAGAAAGGGTAAGTTTTCTTTGATTCAGTGATTCAAACTCCCAGTAAGATTTTCAATTCAAAAGACTTTTAGAATTATCTTTTTAAAATCCTGATTTCATCTTAGCAAAAGGCCTTAGGTTTGAAATGGCCCCTAGAATTGAGATTTCTTGAGAAGTTGATTATCAGAAGAGAAATGTCAAGGAGGATTTTCTAGAGTAGTTGAATGGATCCATAGGTGATGCTACAAAAATAAAGAGAATAGTTCCATCACATCCCCATTTCAGAATAGGAGAAGGCTTGTATGATTCGGGTAGATGGGAAAAAGATGTTAAAACCAATTTTAATGGTCTTACCCTATTTAGAACTACATATAGTCAAAGAAATTACCCCACCCTAGATTGTAACATATGGGACTTGGATGTAGGAAAGTTGATAGTTTGCAGCGTGTTTATGGATACTGATTTGTTCACTCTGATTGCCAACACTTATGACAAGATGTCTAGGGTTGTTAGGGATACAAAGGGAAATGTGTTGTTGACTTTTTTAGCTGATGAAATTAGAAGAATCTTCAAATTGAATGATACCTCAATGCAAATGGATGACATAGACTTTGAATACTTCAAGGAAGTATACCAAACTCAGAGAGAGTATTACAAAAATGAGGCTTTGAGAGGATACTTTAACAAGATAGGGGACCTGATTATAGTAGGGCCCAATACACCAGAGCCATTCAAGTTGGATTACTTCAATGGTAAGGCTAATAAAATGTATAGTGCCTTGTGCCAGGTCTTAGGAGAAGATGAAGAAGTAACAATGCTTGTCCACATAATGCTCATGGTGGTCCAGATTCTACATCCCCATCTGTTAGTAGTTTTTGACTTTGCATCTTACATTGCTGGTGCAGAGTACCCTAGGGTTTTAGCTCTGAAACCCTAGCTATTTAGAAAATGGTGGTCTAGGAGAAGATCACAGTTAGTAGTCAACTATCTTCCTAAACCCTAACAGCTCATAACTCCTAGCACGAGGGCGTTTAAACAAACAAACTGGTTACATCATGTATCGCATAGTTGCAAGCCAAACGGCAGACAGATTCTAAGTGTTGCAGGAGTGCGACAATTATGTTTATCACACAGTCACAGGTGATTAGCAGTTAAGCGGAAATAGTGCGTGACAACGCGAAGACAATGTATCACATTCTCGCGAGTTGATGGACGGTTAGTGTAAAACCGGTGTGACAATGCGATAATAGCTCATCGCACAGTCGGCGGTCTATCGGCGGTTAGCTTGAAACAGGCGCAACAATGCGATGACCGTGTATTGCGAAGTCACCGGGTACTCAGTAGTTAAGGGAAGACAGTGGCGAGAGCACGAAGATGATGCATCGCTCAGTCGCAGAGTGATCGTCAGCTCGGTTCAAGGCATTGCAAGTGCGTGACTACAATGCATCGCACACTCATAGAGTAATCGTCAGCTCGGTAACAAGCATTGTGAGCGTGCGATGATGATGCATCGCCCACTCATAGAATAATAGGTAGCTCCTCTAGAAGTGTTGCAAGCATGCGACAACAGGGCATCGCAAGGTCGCACACAAAATTTTAAGACTCGCGACAGTGCGACTAACAATTCCGAGCTGAGAAAGATATGTTGACTTGTCAACATGGAAGATGGAAGCTAAAAAGTCAGAAAATGCCAAAATAAAAGAGAATGCCATGGAGGTAAATGATATCCACATCAATAGTTATGCTGATGATGAGTTGGTGACAGTTACAGGAGAAAGATGAAGAGCCGAAGTGATTAGAATCTTCAGACGACAGGTAACCTAGAAACGGTTACGAATCAAGAACAGGCCACATTATTAAAATGGAGAGAAGAACCATTGGAAGGGTGGTTGGAGAAGTTAGAGACTGAGTAGACTAGTGAAGCAGATTTCAGTTTGCTTTGTAATTTTCAGTATTTCAATAAAGAAGAGTTCCTGTGTGTTCTGTGTGTTCTTCTGTTGTGTGCGAACTTCTGTAGAGTAGGATTTTGAATTCAGTTAAGTATCATGGATGCATTTTGACTCTAATAATCCATCCTATGGAGTGTGACCGTCAAGAAGCATCCCTCATGTATTTTATTTATATTTCTGTGTTGGGATTGAGAAGAGGCTAGTCAGAATTGTAGACAAGTCCTAGGCGAGCTAAATGGTCTGGCTAGAGAACTTGTAGGAGAGAGAGATAGAAGGAGAAGGTGCATGACTAACTGTATTCAATCATGGAGAGGAAGATGAGATGAAGAGTGAAGCATTTCGGTGGGTGAGATTCCTAATAAAGAGTAGGAGTCTAGGAGAGAAAGGTGACCTCCCCATCAGATTGGTATCAGATCCAAGTTAAAGATTTGGGTTTGAAATTTGTAGATGTTTCAAAGTACTAAGGAATCAGTAGGAGAATCAGCCATGGTGACAAATGTAGAGCTGGATAAAGAGGTGAATGAGCAGAAGGAGAGAAATAGACTCCTTGAGGAAACTCTAGAGTTAATGAGAAAACAACTAGAGGATAT
>MU226501.1:2107367-2122421 GCA_018584345.1 Thuja plicata | reverse complement strand
AAGATTTGTATGCAGGGGATGAAGATTTTGCAGAAGCATACAAGGTATGCTCTGATTTTGAAAATCATTTTCATAGTGAATTTGCTAACTACACTCTGCAGAATGGCTTATTGTTTAGGGACAATCAGTTATGTGTTCCAAGGGGTTCCATGAGAGAGAACCTGATACATGAAAAACACAATGGATGTTTGAGTGGGAATTTTGGATTGAACAAGACTCTGGAATTAGTAAGTAGATACTATTACTGGCCGAAGATGAAGAAATATGTCAGGAGATATGTAGAGAAATGCACCATTTGTCAGAAGGCAAAGGGGACCTCTACAAATGCTGGTTTGTATCAACTACTACCCATACCAGATAGACCTTGGGAATTTTTGAGGATGGATTTTATTGTAGGGTTACCTAGGACAAAGATTGGTTATGATAGTATTTTTGTTGTAGTGGACAGGTTTAGCAAAATGAGTCATTTTATACCTTGTAAGACCACTAATGATGCCAGTCATATTGCTCACTTATTTTTCAAGGAAATAGTTAGAATTCATGGTTTGCCAGTAAACATAGTGTCTAACAGAGATGTCAAATTCATGGGTCATTTTTGGAAGACCTTATGGAGAAGATTGGGAACTAATTTGTCCCACAGTTCTGCCTACCATCCTCAAACAGATGGCCAGACAGAAGTTATCAACAGAGTGCTGGGAAATTTTCTTAGATGCTTAACAAAGGAGTATGGACAAGCCTGGGATCAAGTGTTACCACAGGCAGAATTTTCTTATAATGATAGTGTTAACAGAAATACAAGGAAAAGTCCATTTCAGATTGTATATGGGATGCATCCACGTGGAGTTTGTGAACTCAGAGAGTTAAAAGGATAGGGAGTGATAAGTGGACATGCTGATGACTTTGCATAGTCTATGAAGGAGATACATGATTAGGTGAAGAAGAATCTGATTGAGTCAAATCAGAGATTAAAAGAGAAAGTAGATGAAGGAAGGAGAGAAGTCCAATTTTAGATTGGAGATCTGGTAATGGTACATCTGAACAAAGCCATATTACAGAAGGGGATTCCTACTAAGCTACAAATGAGGAGAATAGGTCCCTGCAAGATATTGGCAAAATATGGGTAGAATGCCTATAAAATTGATTTACCTAACAATTTGGAAATGTCACCTATTTTTAATGTGCAGGATTTGATTCCATACAGAGGACCAGTGATCCCTAAGACTACTCAAAAGATGGAAGTAGCAAAAGATGTCCAAGATATACAGGTGAAGACTAAGTCCAAGTTGCAAGCAGAGAAAATCCTGGATTCACGAGTTCAGAAGACAACTTGACACAGGGTATACAGAGAATACCTTGTCAAATGGTTAGGGTTACCAGAAGTAGAAGCGACATGGATGGACGAAGAAGACTGCAGAAAAAAAGGAATTAGTTCGGCATTGTTTCCGACTAATCCAAACTAAATTCTTCCTTCGCAGAGGGGGGAGTATGGTGCAGAGCACCCTATGGTTTTAGCTCTGAAACCCTTGCTATTTAGAAAATGGTGGTCCAGGAGAAGATCACAGTTAGTAGTCAACTATCTTCCTAAACCCTAATAGCTCATAACTCCTAGCATGAGGGCGGTTAAACAAACAAATCGGTTACATCATGTATCGCACAGTCGCAAGCCAAATGGCAGACAGATTCTAAGTGTTGCGGGAGTGCGACAATTATGTCTATCGCACAGTCGCAGGTGATTAGAAGTTAAGTGGAAATAGTGTACCACAACGCGAAGACAATGTATCGCATGCTCGCTAGTTGATGGACGGTTAGTGTAAAACTGATGCGACAATGCGACAATAGCTCATCGCACAGTCGGCGGTCTATCGGCGGTCAGCTTGAAACGGGCGCGACAATGCGATGAACGTGTATCGCGAAGTCATCGGGTACTTAGCAGTTAAGGGAAGATAGTGGCAAGAGCACGAAAATGATGCATCGCTCAGTCACAGAGTGATCGTCAGCTCAGTTCAAGGCATTGCGAGTGCGCGACTACAATGCATCGCACACTTGCAGAGTAATCGTCAGCTCGGTAACAAGAATTGCAAGCATGCGATGATGATGCTTCGCCCACTCACAAAAAATAGGTAGCTCCTCCAGAAGTGTTGCGAGCATGCGACAACAGGGCATCGCAAGGTCGCACGCAAAATTTTAAGACTCACGACAGCGCGACTAACAATTCTGAGCTGAGAAAGATATGTTGACTTGTCAACATGGAGGATGGAAGTTGAAAAGTCAGAAAATGCCAAAATAAAAGAGAATGCCATGGAGGTAAATGATATCCAGATTGACAGTTATGTTGATGATGAGTTGGTGATAGTTACAGGAGAAAGATGAAGAGCTGAAGTGATTAGAATCTTCAGATGGTAGGTAACCTAGAAAAGGTTATGAATCAAGAATAGGCGACATTATTAAAATGCAGAGAAGAACCATTGGAAGGGTGGTTGGAGAAGTTAGAGACTGAGTAGACTAGTGAAGTAGATTTCAGTTTGCTTTGTAATTTTTAGTCTTTCAATAAAGAAGAGTTCCTGTGTGTTCTGTGTGTTCTTCTGTTGTGTGCAAACTTCTGTAGAGTAGGATTTTGAATTCAGTTAAGTATCATGGATGCTTCTTGACTCTGATAATCCATCCTATGGAATGTGACCGTCAAGAAGCATCCCTCATGTATTTTATTTCTGTTTCTGTGTTTGGGATTGAGAAGAGGCTAGTCAGAATTGTAGACAAGTCCTAGGCGAGCTAAATGGTCCGGCTAGATAACTTGTAGGAGAGAGAGATAGAAGGAGAAGGTGCATGATTGACTATATTCAATCATGGAGAGGAAGATGAGATGAAGAGTGAAGCATTTTGGTGGGTGAGATTCCTAAGAAAGAGTAGGAGTCTAGGAGAGAAAGGTGACCTCCCCATCAATTGCTCAAAAAATGCATGAGGGTTTGGTAGGAATCCAAGATAGAAATATACTTAAACCAATGGTATGGTATTCCCTTATGATGCACATGTTCTTGTCCAATAGTGAAGACTTCTTTGAGGAAGAAATGGATTTGATTAAGTTCCAGAGTAATAAGGACCTACCTGTTCAGATGTGGAGTGTTGATCTGTCATGGGACAGAAAAGAAACCAGGTATGTTTACTTTGATAGGGTTTTTGCTACAAAGCTTAGGTCATTATTGTGTAATCAAAATGATAGGATCCACACTAAAATGATGAGGGTTTTGAGACCTATGGAGTTTTCCCTAGAATTGAAGATTTCCCATAATTGGGGAGATTTAGTTTTATACCTTGTTTCTACAGTAATAAGAGTTTATGGATTCAGGGGAACCCCTAATGTGCTTCCATATAGAGTCCCTCTAAAGATTGGGATAGAAGAGATTATAAAACAACTAGGTGGACTATATGAGGAAGCCCTAGCAGGAAAAATAAAGGGAAGCATTTTCCCTACCCTCACCAGAGCCCATCATTTTATTATAACAAAAGGGAGATGGACACAATTTGATAAGTATTTTGAGCCTTATCACTTAGCAACATCTGTATCCAGGTGTGCAGATAATGAGGATTTTATAATGGGTATGTTCAGAAAAAGAACTAAGTTCTTGACATTGGAGCATCAGTTTAACTACCCAAAGGATATCATCAGAAATATTTTTGACCTAGGTGACCAGTAGACTAGGAAGGAGAAGTGGCTAGTGTACAAGAAGTCTTTGGACTTTGTACATAATTTTTATAAGTCTTATGATCCTCTCAAAGATTTTTTCCCATGGTCCAATAAAATTGAGTCTTTGATGACTTTATTTGAGGGAATCATACAAACCTTAAATTAGAAGAAATAGAGGTTAATGGAAGTTGAGCCAGAAAAGGCTCATGCTATTTTGAGTAAACTATAGCAAGGAAGAGTAGTCCCACCAAAGGGATTATGTAGTATACAAGAGGAGGGGGTACACTACTATCATGCCCAAAGTTGATGACCAAGCCATTGCTGAGCAATTGGTTCAATTGAGGAACGCTGGTGAAGTAGTTGTTACTGCCTAGGAGTTGCAACAAGGGATGCCTGCGACACCTAGGCATACAACTACTGACCTCACAGTGGAATAATTCACAAATTAAGAACTAGACCCTATGACTAAGCAAGCTAGTGATGAATTCTTGTTAGATGACAACTTTGTGAAGTCTAGGGAAATTACTCAAATTTTGTGGAGAATTCACATAAATGAATTCAATGATAAATGTCAAAAGCTACAAGACACTCAGCCTCATTATGCTAAAGATGATGTAGAGAAGGAGGTTAAGTAGGAGATAGTCTCTAGATTTGATAAGATCACCCCTGAAGAGGGTAGAGAATTTGTCAAGAAACAGGGAGTCCTCATTCTACCTCAGTGGGACTTAGCTAATGCAATTTTTTTTATGTTGTCAGAAAATAGGCGAAACCACTAAGCACTGCTGGGACATCAATTCGTGACCAGTTTAGTGAAGACCATGCAGCCTTGGCAATCTGGTCATTGAAGAAGAAAGACAAAATAAGAATGAAGGAATATGATAAGATTGAGGATGCAAGAAACCTCATTGTTAAGAGATTTGCTGACACCATAGGTATAGGGGCAGCAAACCTAGCACTTCAAATAGCTAATTTGAGCATGAGAGTGGCTAAGAAGGAAAAGGAGGCTTATGATAGCCTAAATAAGAAATATGAATTTGTACTGAAGGCCTATAATGATGAAAGGGTTAAGTCCCTGCAAAAGGATAACATGATAGCCATTTTGGAAGGGAAGCATACAATTCAGTTAATGCCCCAAATGATGATTACTCAGGGACCTGACGAACCTTCCTCATCTAGTCCATTTGTGACTTATCCCCCATCCCTTGTGCCTTTCGGTCCTACTACCCAAGAGGCAATTGATGCTAAGAGAGAAGAACTAGAAGCTAAAAAGAACAGGCTGATTAGTGAAAGATCAAGGTTGGAGAAAGAAAGCAAGAGGGACCTTGAAGACTCCCTTACATATAAAGAAGTTGAGGAATTGGTAAAACAAAGGAATTTGGACCAGATATTTTCCAACCTTAAGAGATGTGCTAGTGAGGTTAACCTTGCTAATCTTTATTTATCGGGAAAGAAGATTACTAGCATCATAAGTAATCATGATGAGGGTAAGGAGAAATGGGGTTTGATAATTGATAATTGGAAGGGGGAGGAAGCCCATATAAAATCCTTTTACTCCCTCTCAAAGGAACAAAACAATATTGACATCATTTTGACAAGAACCCATAAATGTCTGAAATTGATGATTAACTTGGACACCAAGAAGAACATGGTCATCAGAATGATATAAACTTTGAGAGGATAATTCTCTAGGGATAGATATGACATGTTTCTCAATATGTTCAAAAAGGATGGGAACATAAAGAATGAAGCCCTATGGATAAGGCAACTTAATTTAGCACTAACCAGTAGGACAAAAAGTATTATTACATTGGAAAATATAGGTTGGTTTGTGTTAACCATTGATATTATCAGCAAAGCCATGACATTTTTTGAATCTTGGGAGTCAGAGATTAAGAAGGATAATGTTGATTGGGAGGAGTTCAACAGCCAAAAAGATAAGGTTCTCGACTTTAGTTGGCCAGATGATGAGGTGTTTACCACTTGGATAAGAAATTATGGTATAGTCACTCCAGTAGCATGAAGTAGTAATATAAGAGTGACAGCAACACCATTGAAGCTGAGCAGTTTGAGTAAAAACAAGATTAAGGATTCTGCCTCAATAAAGAGGAAAAATTCCAAATGATAAGGACCCAACAACCTCAAAGTAGCTCCAAGCATTCGGGCGGTCGTAGGACAAAGGATTACATAACTTGGAACAAAGAATTGTTATTCCCTTTGCCTGATTTTTGTCTCATCTATAAAATGCACTTTTGTCCTATAGCCTAGTCATTCGAAGCTTGTTGCATCCTTATTTTTCAAAAGGATTCCAAGATGACTAGGGCTATCTATAAATAGAAAGTTGTAATATTTTAAGAAGGATGGTAAAAATAAGACTACAAGGTAGACTTATGAATTGTGTGTGAGCTTTGGTTTTGAGTCTTTTTGAATGTACTGATATCAGGCTTATATTAATAAAATACCATGGAATCTCCATTTTGACACATATGATGTCTTTTTTCATTTTCTTTTAGTTCTTTTATGTTCAATTTGTAAGGAATTTTGAATATACTTGTTATAAGGTAGCCATGTCATTGTTTGTGAGTTTCTTTCAGGGAGAGTTTAAATCTTGCAAATAATTGCATAGGGTTAGGGTTTATGCAAGGATTTGATATAGGGGTGTGAGGATGAGAGGATAGTTTGTAAGGCATTCCATCTAAGGTTTATTTGTATTTCAATTAATTATCCCTGATGTATGTATGTTTTATTCTGACTCTGTGACCCATGATTAGGCATTGGCCAAAATGCTGACAAGTGGTTGTTATCATCAATCCAATATTAATCAATATTTATATTTCTATTATCTCAAGTACATGTCTAGCTAATTGTATTCAGTACAATTCACTTTAGTGATTCCTTAAAGAGAGAATCAATAGGTTATACTTCCTAAGCCTGGTGGCTTAAAAAGAAGAAGGATGAAGAATCCTTAATCCACTGTTAAAATTACTGAAAGATAATACTATGTTAAAGGTGCACCTGCCTGGGTTTGTGGAGCCCAAAGTGAAGAAGGATGTACATCCTTGTTAATTAGCCTTTTCCATATGAGAATCCAAATTGGGAATTAAAGAGTCAAGCATTCAATGCTATATACTAATTCTACAAGAAAAAGAGCTAACAAGATCTGTGTGAGATCCTATTGAGACAACTCGATGAGAACACGAACACAATAAGGTCTGCAAAGACTAACACATGTAAGTTTGGCTCACTTATCATGTGTATATTTTTCTACTTTCAAGAATACTTTCCTTCAGTAGGAAAAGTGAAGTGAGATACAACAAAAATAGTCACATTATAGATTAATGAACTTATTAAGTCACTAGGAGATAACTATGTGTAACAAAATACACCATAATGAAATTAAGATTAGAGCAAACAATTCTATGGAAAGATAATACAAAACTGATCTAAAGAATTGAAGCTAAATCTATATCATCTCATAGTTCTCTATCCAAGCTTTGTTAAGAGAGCTCTCAGGATTAATCTCTCTCAAGGACAATCCTAGAATGAGATATGTATGAAATTCAATGCTCAAATATAGCTAGAATGCTTTAAAATGCTCCAAGATCATGAAAGAAATTAGCAAATGCTCCGAAACATGATACTAAATGATTATGCAAATTATAAAAACTCTCTCAAATATCTCAAATGCTCCTCAATATGCTCTCAATATTTCTCTCAATATGTCTATAATAAGGATGCTTTTGCTCTTGAATTCTTGGATTCCAAACACAAAGGAATTTGCTTGTATTTATAGCATTTTCCCAAGGGTAGGGGGTAGAGTGAATTGATCATGATCAAAGCTTGGTTAAGTCAAAATCTTTGAGGCATTTTCAAATGGAGGGAAAGTTTGTTGATCTCAAAGATATTAGGAATTAAATAATTCTATATTTTAATTAAATTAGCCATAGAAGGGTGATTGGGTTGGATTTGATCCTATTTGATTTTAACTATACAATTGCATAATTTGATTAATCCCTTTAGGCTTGAATTTAATTAATTCATTTCATGATTTAATTTATCTTTTAAATTGATTTGAATTTTTTCCATTTGATTTGTATTGATTAAATGTCCATTTGATGATATCTTTAAGCATTTGGCTGAGATTTATAGTTTGGAATATTTAAGGTACACCTAGTAAATTTTAGGTGTCTACAAATGCCCCTCTTTGAAGTGATGTGCGAAGTGCATTGATTCAAAGAAAGCTTGATTGTCCCAATCATTGAGCTGATACTGATGAGATGATATGAAAACTTGATATGAAACCCTGATATGAAACCTGATATGAAACTCTGATATGATACTCTGATATGGAACTCGATATGAAAATCTGATATGGAACTCGATATGAAACTCCGATATGATACTCTGATATGGAACTCGATATGGAACCTAGCTAATAAAGTTTGAAATTCTAATGCCCCATATTAGATATGAAACTAATGCATAATCCCCGTTTGAAGATATAATGATGCCCCCTCAGAAATGGAATCATCTTGATTGTAGGGAAAAAAAAATTGTGATGAAGAAAGTGAATAAGATAGATCAAAGATGATAACATTTCTCATAAATTATATTTTTAAAAGATGTTGAACAAATGCCCCAGTGAGCAGAATAGGCAAATTAGGGTTGACTACATCAAAAATCTTAGAAAATAGGTTAAAGTAGCTTAAATAGGTTGAAAAACCCAAAATTACTATTCATTTTCACTTTTGACTATTGAGATTTCGCTCTGATCCTCTGACGATTGATAGCGATGGTGGTCCTGATCTGAGAGCATAGATTTGAGTGAACATGGAGATATTAGAGACCACCTAACTATGGGCCTCTGGTGAGTACTTTGAACACTTCTTGGTGCATTTATTGTGCTTAAAATGGTATTTATTGCATGTTTTTAGTTCACTTTAGAAAAAGTGTAGCTAAGAGCCACATAGGATAGATAAAGTACCGCATAGGCATGCCAAAAGCCGCGTCCACACTACGAAAAGGTGCGTACATGCAATCCTTAGCCGCGTAGGAGTTAGGGTTAAATTTCCATCACAAATAGGGTATATGCTGCCTAAAAAGTCCATTTTTTAAAAGCCGCGTGTGCTAATTGGAAAGCCGCATAGGATTTCCAAAGGCCACCTAAGAGGCAAAGTGCCACCTCCATGAAGTAATGAGCCACTTTTGAAGATTTAAAAGACGCCTAGCCTAAAAAGAAACGTACACTTAGTGAAGTGTCGCCTACCATAAAGATAAAATATGAACTCAGTTTGATTGATCATCTAGATGACTTAAGTAGATTTCGAGCTAGAAAATGTTTGTTCAGAATGTCACATAGTGTTTAGGATGGTAGAAAAGTCATAATGATAAATGTTTGATAGGTCAATCAGGTATGATTAAAAATGGTTACAAATTGTCCTTGTGTCTCACAATTTAGAGGTTAGGAACAATAAGTTGATACGCTCAAGTTAGAGCAAAGATAGATTTAATGTGTTAATGATTGAATTAGAATGGTTCATCAAGAGAAAAACTAACATGATGCATTGTGTTTCAAAATGTAGGAGCATTACCACAAGTTGTGGGTGTGAGGAGTCACAATGTGGATCTTTGATTTGGTAGATGAGATTATGCCACCAAAGTGGCATATTATTGAGATGTGCGGTCTCAGTTTACTTTTAGATCTCCCTCAGTTTCAGCTGAACTGAGGTTTATTGATAGCTATGGCAGAGTGTTGGCACTCTGACCATAACACCTTCCATTTACCTCTCGGCGAGATGACGATTACACCAGAGGATGTGTATACACTTTTGAGGATCCTGAGTCATGGAGAGCGGGTATATTATGATGTAGTGTATGACAACAACATATGCAGACGGGTGTTCAGAGATAACACCATAGCATATGATTGTATCACTTGGGCACAATTTGCCTCATTCCCTACCCTACCAACATTATTAGGAGTTGTGATAGGAGTGTTATTGTTGCTAGATAGGAGAGGACATGGTTTTGCGGTCAGATGGGGCTAGATTATTAAGGACATGATTGGTCATCCACAGAGGATGGATTGGGGTTCCTGTGTGCTAGCACAGTTATATCATGATTTGCATGAGATTGTTTATCGGCATAGTGCAGTGATTTTTGTAGGTGCAGTCTTATTACAGTTATGGACATGGGAGCATATCCCTATCACTAGGACAGTGTCAACATGGATCCGAGCTTGAGGTTACCCATATGCATTTTTATATGATGGCATGATTGTCCAGCATCGTCTGGGCAAGGTGGATTATTGGCAACGTGTGATTGATGATATAGATTAGGTGGTGTGGAGACCATACTTGCAGTGTGAGAGGTGGTAGGAGGATGATGATGAGTTACCATACATGTTTTCACCTCGCTGGATGATAGGCTGGTCTTCTTTGGTGATCAAGCGATTTTGCTTTGGAAAATTATTACGTTAGTTTGGTTGGATGCAGGACATGCCACAGGGTATGGCTTTGTATGCCAGGGTTCAAGTAGAGAGATTGATGTAGGGTGCATAGATTGACTACCAGTCAGCCTGTCTTCAGATAGATCAACTAGGATATGGAGTTTGGGACTTACTACCAGAGGTTGTTGATGCAAGGATGTCCGCAAAGTATAGAGAGTGGTTTATGCGACATTGATTTATGAGGTTCATAGATCCAACAGAGCCTATCCCAGATGTTGATGAGCTTTCTGAGGATGATGGAGATGGAGATGATGGTGAAAATGGTGGTAGACCATGTTAGTGCAGAGTGCATAGACCTCCTAGAGCACCACAGGTTTAGAGAGCAGGGCCTTGGATGAGAGGTGGACATGTGAGAGGCCGAGGTGGTGGTTTCAGGCAGCCTAGGAAGAGAGTAGTGGTTGCACAGGGACCTCAGGTTCAGGCTCCTTTGAGAGTAGATGCTAATTGGGCTAGGCAGAGACATAGATAGGTTCAGGATGCTAGATAGGTTCCTAGGTAGATGCCTCAGGTTGACCCACAGGTCAGCATAGCATAGGTTATTCCACAAGTTCCTTTAGCTCCTCAGGCACCATAGGGCCTTCCAGCAGCACAGGCTCTAGTTGTAGATCAGATAGTGCATGATGTGTAGGGGTTACAGGCTGGTATGACGACAGTGACAGCTAGATTAGATCAGGTCACTACTATGCTACATCAGTTTTTGACCACTCTGGCTCAACTACTGACCAGTGCGAGCACTAGTCAGGCACCTCCTGGTACACAACATAGAGCAGATGATAAAGGTTCTGATGGCGCAGGTGGGTCAGGCATAGGTTTGGATGGATCAGGTGCACCTACTGGGTGATGAGACAGATATGGACCCAGGATTGTGTATCATATGTATTTATAGATCTGGACTTTGATGTACCATTATTTATTGATGTACCTTTGATGTATGGATTATGCTATAGACATTTGATGGACTTTTAATTGATGACGATCTTTGATTTTTCTTTTGGTGATGTTATGAGATTTCCTTTTATGCATGTCTATATGTTTCTATCATGCATTTATTTCTATTGTGCAATGGATGCAAATGTCTTAGAGTAGGACATAGATAAATAGATGCAAATGATGTGGATGTAATTTATCTCTATATGTTTTGTTTTTTTTACAATGTATGGTTTATGCAATGCAATGAATGCAATACTTAGTGCTTATGGTAAATGAAATGCATCTATCTTTTTATGTTTTTGAATGTATGCAATTTAATTCATGAAATGCAATTTTAAATGATGATATGGAAAATGATTAATGTATAATGTATCATTTTCTTGTTTTTCTCGTGATATGAATGTATAATGAATAATGACTAATGATAATGAATGCAAAGGAAAATCTCATGTTGAATGACTTGAAACCAATAAATTGATGAAGTGTGATTAACCCTTTGTCTACCCCCATTGAACTTGGAAAAAAAGTTAGAAAGACAAGCCTTTTGAGAACTAAGCATTTGAGAGCTAGGCTAGAGAGAAAAATGCAATTAATCTAACATGAATGCAACTTAAACTTAACATGCAAGAAGCAACTAAACTAAACATGCAAGACAAAATGCAACTAATTGTCATTGAGGTTTGCAAACAGAATGCAAACTGAGATATATTATCATCATAGAGTGTTGTGGAACTAGGAGTCCATACAATCCTTACTGGTGCCACTGCGACCATAAGAATATGAATATGACTTTCTTGCATATGGTAAACTCTTTTTACAAAACCAAGTACAACCCTCACTAGTTGGGAGACCAACTATGGGAGTAGGAATACCGGGTTAATCGAATTCAATGTTGCAAGTGGATGTTGGTATTAAGATATGGAAAAATCTAAATAACCAAGGTATCCTTTTGCGTGAACAAACAAAGGTTAACCCTCCTTCCCATATGAATTTCCTTGATGGTTCTTTGATGACCATGTCTTTAGACTAATTCACACAAGTTAAAGAATCTTCCTCAAAATAGTCACTCAGAAGCTTTAAGAAAACATCATGTCTTTTATCCTTTCCATTCTAGCCGAAACATCATTGATTAGCTAAAAAGAACATGACTCAAAAAATTCAATGAAAAACTCACCAAAAATTTCAAGTGTTTGTGAAATGTATCAAGATTTTCAAATAAGAATTCCAGACAATCTGATCATTTATGGTGTGTCAAATTTTAATCCTGATAAAATAGGTCAATGAGATTAAAGGATTATGGTATGCGATCAAGCTTGTTTGGGTTTTGAACAATGATAGTCATTAAAGGTTCAAAAATGTCTCTCTTCTAGATTTGAAAATCTGCTCTTGACATGTTACCGAAATGTGGCACTATTGGATCCGATTGGTATAAAAAATCTATGATGTGTGCCCCCAAGTGATAAATGTGACCAATATGATACGTAGGGAAACTGAATCTAGAATGTGACAAAATGCAGCTCTGAGACTTCATTAGGGAAATGTATGAATGACAGATGCAATGAGGATATGGAAAAGTGAGATGAGGGAACCACAATATGTACAAATGCAAGTAGGAAACACCTAAGGGACAAAATGTGCCTGTGTCCATGTTTTCACCTCTTGGGATTATTGCTCATTTTTTCTTTTTCTCTTTTTTTTTCTACCAAGGTGCCTATTGCTTGGTTTTCACCAAGGCACTTTTTTCTCCTTTTCAAATGTTTTTGGCTTTTTGAAATTTCTGATTTTTTTGGTATTTTTGATCTTTTCTCCCTTTTTTGGTATTTTTTGAATTTTATCATGTACAAGGGTGATGCTTGACTCATCTGATACTCTTCAACTTATACTCTTTATTCTAATACTCTTTTCTCTGAATCAGGTGTGGAACCTTTTAAGATGAATGCTATTGATAGGTTCTAGAAATTCATCACCATCACAATCAGCCAATTTGTAGGTCCCTATCCCAAATGAAGAAATAATGACAAAAGGACCAAGCCAATTTGCTTCCCACTTTCCCTTCTTTTCTCTATCGGCCTGATTTTTAGGATTTTCTCTCAACACTAGATCTCCTATTTGAAAGTTTTTAGGGTTGATATGTTTGTTATAATTCCTCGAAGTTTGATTCTGATACACTTTCAAATGATCATAAGCTTGAGTCTGATGTTCCTCCAACAATTCCTATTGTTGAAGGCGGGCCACTCTATAATCCTCATCTGTTATCAATCCATGCAATGAAACTCTGAGGGATGGTATTTCAACTTGTAAAGGGAGAACAACTTCAGCCCCATAAACTATAGAAAAAAGTGTAGCTCCTGTTGGGGTTGGAATACTAGTCCTATAGGCCCATAATGCTGGATTGATTTGAAGATGTCAATCCTTTCCTGATTTTCCAATAGATCTCTTAAGTATTTTTAGGATGTTCTTGTTAGTGGCTTCTATTTGTCCATTACCTTGGGGATAGTAAATGGAGGAAGAGTGATGGGTAATGTGAAATGTGTCACAAAGTTCATCAATATCTTTGTTCTTAAACTATTTTCCATTATCCATGATGATAGCATGAGGAATGTCATATCTACAAATGACATGATTTAGGATAAACATGGAAATTTGTTTTCCTATTGTAGTTGATAAAGGAATGGATTCAACCCATTTTGTAAAGTATTCTATGGCTATGATTATATACTTGTGTCAGTTTGAAGAAGGTGGATAAATCATGCCAATTAGGTCAAAACCCCATTGATAGAATGACCATGGTGTGACAAAATGGTTTAATTCTTGTGCTAGTGCATGAATCAAGTTTCCATGGTATTGACATTTCTTGCAAACTTTAACATATTGACAAACATCTCTTTCTAAGGTTTTCCAAAAGTACCCCATATGTAAGATTTTATTAGCTAGGTTTAAACCATTTGAATGTGACCCACAAATCCCCTCATGGACATCTTTTAAAGCTAATTTTGATTCCTCTTCCTCTAGACATCTAAGGAGTGTTCCGTCAAGACCCTTACGATACAATGTGTTAAAAAGGATAGTATAATGGGCTATTTGTCTTATGAAGTTTTGCTTTTGAGAACAGGTTTGGTCTATAGGGAAGGTTTGATTTTGGAGATAAGCATAGATAGGTCCATACCATGGAGAGTCATGTCCATGTAAAAGGGAAACAATTTGGGTTTCAGGTAGATCAAATGTTGGTTTCACCAATTCTTCCACCAAGAACTCATACTTTTCATTTTGATCGGGTAGCTTCAATAAAGATGCCAAAGTGGCCATTGCATCAACTGCTATATTCTTATCTCTTGGAATTTGTACAAAGGTAGTCAAAGAAAATTATTTCTTCCAACTATCCACTAAGTTCTTGTATGGTAACAATTTTTCATGTTTAGTATTATATTCATCATTAACCTGATTAATGACTAATTGAGAGTCACCAAAGACCTATAACCATGTGACATTCTATTCCAAAGTTGTCTTGATGCCTATGACCAAAGCTTCATACTCTACTATGTTATTGGTGCAAGGTAACAACAACTTGTAAGATTTTGGGATTGTGTAACCTTGTGGTGTAATCAAAAGAATGCTTGCTCCATTGCCATTTTTGGTATATGATCCATCAAAGTATAAACTCCATGTCTTTGCTTCGACATTGACAATTGTAGAATCTAGGAATTTGACTTGTATAGGATGTGTAGATTCTTGAGGATACTCAGCCAATTTATCAGCTATCACTTGACCTTTGATTGCTTTCCTATCAACATATTCAATGTCAAATTCATGAAGTACCATGACCCATTTTGCAATCCTTCCAGTTAAAGCTATTTTGCTGAGTAAGTATTTCAAGGGATCAATTTTAGCTATAAGCTTCACCTTGTGTAACAACATGTAGTGTCTTAACTTTTGAGAG
>MU226501.1:2086423-2102253 GCA_018584345.1 Thuja plicata | reverse complement strand
AGTCATATGGAAGCTTGAGACCCATTTGTGCTAGGTCTAGGAAGTACTTCTCCTTGTCTTTCTCCAATACTTTGTCCACAAGTTTCATAAAGAATGGGCTTTGCATAGCCTCAGTTACCTTCTCATTAGTTAATTCTTCCTCATTTGGGTCCATATTACCCCCATTGTTGGTATTATTCATCCCTTGATTATTAGGGTCTATGTTCATCCCTCCACTGATATTGGTATTGGATCCTTTATCATTAGGATCAAAATTGCCTTGGTTGGTTAGGTCCTTGTTCACGTGATTGATCTGATCAAGATCTATATGCCTGAATGGAAAAGACATCCTTGGTTCTGTTTCTTTGATGGTTTCGTGTACAGGGTTTGAGGAAAAGGGATCACCCGGGAGAGGACACTCTTGTCTCAAATAAGATCCATCTACTTGTAGGATAGCTTTTGTGTAATGGGATTGAGTGAAAACTGGCATTAACATATGTCGAAAAGAGAATCTCAAGTTTTCAAACTCACTAATTGACCAATCTGAGAATAAAATGGCAAAATTTCCAGAAATGGCAGATTTTGGTCAAGATCAGTATTCTCAGTGGTAGAATGTCGAAAAGGGTATCCAAAAAGAAAATTATCTTGTTCTGAAACTTTTGGCTGATGCCCACTATTTGCCTTTTAAAGTTTTTAGGCAGCTCTTACTTGTGTGTAGGCGGCCTTTCACTGATATTACGTGATCACTGGAAAATTGGTACGCGGCACTCTGCAGTTAGCAGGCGGCATTTCTTTGCTGCCAATCGTATGTGAAATGTTTCAAAGTAGCTCTTTTCAGTTAACAGGCATTTGTTTGATGATGTTATGCGGCACTTTATGTTGGCTAAGTGGCCCAACTTTGTTTGTAAGTGGCCCTTTAATGATTTTACGTGGCATTTTGCTGATCAAAATGGATTTTGTCAATTTTAAAAGTGTTTTTAGGTTTTAAACTTTTAATTTTTATGATCAGATTCATCAAACAGTATTCTTGCATGAAAATGAAATACAAACTCAGCACACACATAAGAGTTTCATCATATCCCTAAAACCACACCAAAGTGTATGTTCTCAGATGTTTTAACATGGTTTATACAAGAATATCTTCCAAGCAGTCTACCCTAGCCTCAACAAATTTGGCCTTTAAACATGGCTCTAAAAAAGGTAGGTATACTAATTTATCAGTTTCAACCTATTTCAGTCTAAACCTTGTCAAGATCCTTTACCCCTTTAAGGGCTTCCCACATGCACAAAGTATGATTTTGCACAATCCCGAAGGAATACTAGAGGAAGTGAGGATGGTTTGCACAAGTTTTAGTCACTTTCCAATTAAGGATAAGTGCATTATTTATAGTGGTTTGGATGATGTTGCGGTAAAAGAAAGTATCTCCCACTTTGGGTCATTCCCTCTCACCGTCCTTGTAAGGCAATTCTTGGGAGGCAGGCCCTTTAAAGCTCTAATTTAGCTAGCATGTTCATAAAAGAGAGAATTTGAACTTGGTCCAACAAGTTTGGGAATTTGATTCACTCAAAGAGTGAAGATCATATCCCTATTGTCTTCCTTTCATCCCAAACACTTTAAACAAGTTTGTTCATTTTCAACCTCTTGACAAGGAGGTTCTTAGAATGGAAATGTGTGGTTCAATTTGCCTATCCTTGTCCTTCTACCAAATTGGCTTTACATGTTTGGTGTTTTGATTCACTTCAAAAAGTGAAGAGCATATGCCTAATGCTTGTTCAATTTGGATGAAATAAAGGATTTTCTAATTATTCTAGATTCAAAGAATGCCATAATTCAATCAAATGCAAGCTTGATAAGTGAAATACCTGATTTCAAAGCTAGCAAAAGGGCTAGGCGCATTTTTGAGTTTTGTGCTTGTTTTCTACTCACCTAGTGGCGATCGTTCCCACTCCATCTCCTCCAACAAAGTTAGTCAACACAAAGCATAGCAAAGTGAAGAAAAATTTGAAAAACTTTCCAAGATACAAAAACTCCTAAAATATTTTTCAAATGAAAGCTTTTAAAGAACATAAGAATGCAAATTTACTCAAAGAGTAGGAAATTTTCTCTTATAAGCAAAAAACACTTTAATATAATGATCATATAGGTGTTCTTCTTCAAATAAGCTTTCTAATAAATTTGCGTTATGAACTTCTTTATCATTTTTGGTTTTAGCCCTTACCTCCTTGCTAGGCCTTGTGATCCACTTCTCTGGTTTCTACACTTTGGGGTGATTTTTCATCTGCAGAAAAAGAAAACACAGATAGTTATAAAAGTGACAGAATCAACCAAAAATTGATTTGAAGCAAAAGTTACAACGCGAAATTTAATAGCTAAACAGCGGCTATCCAATTTTAGCAAGTGTCACTTTAAACTTTACAAGCGGCTTTTAACAATTACTACGCGGCTCTTAAAATTTCACAGGAGGCAAAATAAAGATATCAAGCGGTGCAAAGAAGATAAAATGCGGTCAGAAAGTGCTGGTAAGCAGCTATTGAATGTTAGTAGGTGGGGCACTTTATCTGATAGGCTTTCCAATTTATCTAATAGGCGGTCTACTTTATCTCCCAAGTGGCAGCAGAGATTAAAGCGGAGATGATTTACGCTTTCTAGGTGGCGTTTTGATATTTATAAGCGGTGCTTTGCATTGTATACGCGGCTCTTCTCCTATTTAATGCAAGAAAAACACCAAAAACCAAGAAAATAGACCAAATGTCAAAATAAAAATGTTAATACAGAGGCTTAGAGCCCCTCGGTGGGCACCATTATGTGTGTAACAAAATACACCTTCATGAAATTAAGATAGAGCAAATAATTCTATGGAAAGATAATACAAAAATAATCTAAAGAATTGAAGCTAAATCTATATCATCTCATGGTTCTCTATCTAAGCTTTGTTAAGAGAGCTCTTAGGCTTAATCTCTCTTAAGGACAATCATAGAATGAGATATGTATGAAATTCAATGCTCAAATATAGCTAGAATGCTAAAAAATGCTCCAAGATCATGAAAGAAATTAGCAAATGCTCCTAAACATGATACTAAATGATAATGCAAATGCTAAAAAATCTCTCAAATCTCTCAAATTCTCCTCAATATGCTCTCAATATTTCTCTCAATAAGGATTCTTTTGCTCTTGAATTCTTGGATTCTAAACACAAAGGAATTTGCTTGTATTTATAGCATTTTCCCAAGGGTAGGGGGTAGAGTGAGTTGATCATGATCAAAGCTTGGTTAAGTCAAAATCTTTGAGGCATTTTCAAATGGAGGGAAATTTTGTTGATCTCAAAGATATTAGGAATTAAATAATTCTATCTTTTAATTAAATTAGCCATAGAAGGGTGATTGGGTTGGATTTGATCCTATTTGATTTGAACTATACAATTAAAAATTCAATTGCATAATTTGATTAATCCCTTTAGGCTTGAATTTAATTAATTGATTTCATGATTTAATTGATCTTTTAAATTGATTTGAATTTTTTCCATTTGATTTGTATTGATTAAATGTCCATTTGATGATATTTTGAAGCATTTGGCTAAGATTTATAGTTTGGAATATTTGAGGTACACCTGGTAAATTTTAGGTGTCTACAATAACTTTGATTCAATTATGACTGTATACTTCCTTGAATTCAAGGAAAAGATAATGGAAAGAGTAAGGATCCCTGAGAAACTAATTTAAAAACATAGGGATAATATATGTTTTATGGTGGATATAGATTTCACCCACATAAAATTGGTTGTACCAAGAACAACTTGGTTTGCCCCTCTTGATTATGAAATCAACATAGATCAAGAAACCAATGATATCGATGCATTGATTAATGAGCCAATTGACAAAAAAAACCCAATATTTGGCACTTATGAAGAGGCCAGGTCAAAGATAAAAAGAGGCCTATAAATCAAAAAGACTATCAACAAGACGAATAAGATGGTTAAGAATCTTAAAAATATTATATCGGTTAATGAGGATGAACAAGAACAAACAGAGGAAACCGATGAATAGGGTACCATTAGTGAAGGGAAAGATGAGAAGAAATCAGACTCTTAGGCCACTGATTCTGATACACCTCCACCTCCTACAAAGAAACAGAGAACAAGGAGCCAAACTACTAAGACCGATAGCACACCTCTTAAGAAAGGTCAAATAAAGACCTATAAGAGGAAGCAGCTAACAAAGTAGAAAACAAAGAAAGAAAAGAATCAAACAGAGAAATAAACACCTACTAAGAGGAGGAAAAGAATGGTCAGGACTAAAGCTGACATTGAGGATTCTAAAGAGGATGAGCCTAATGTAGTGAAGAAAAATTTTAGAAATCAAACAATTGATGAGGCTGTTCAATCTATTGCTGCATCTAGCACCATGTATGATAAAAAAATCAGACAATGGGAAACACTTAAACCAGAGGACCAAAATAAAATACAAGAGGAAATCATAAGGTCAATGGTGAAATTCAAATACATACCATCTGAATTTCTCAACCAAATACCAAAAGAGCTGGGTAACAGAATATCTCAACAATGGTCATATGCTGTACAAACTGAAAGAGAAGTAAGGGAGAGGGTACTTGTAACACTTATGCTTCCCAAATCTAAGATAGAATAAATCAAAGAAATAATGAAGAATCACTCAAGAAATTTTTTAGCCAAGATAAGAGCTTAAAAAGTGCTAGAGGATAAGTTCATAGAGCTAGAGACAATGACAGAGACTAAATGGACACAACTCCTAGATCTGCCTAAAGAGTCAACAAGTCATGAGGGATAGTTACTTCTCACTGACACACCTCATAGAGAGGAGGAGAAAGATAAGGCAAGTCCTCAGCACATTGCTTTGGACAATGTTGAAGATATGGAGGCAATAGATTTGGACAGAGTCATGGATGATCTTGACATTCAAGACATCACACATTATGACTCTAATAAAGATCCTTAGAAAGAAGATGATTTTATATTCATATCACTTAAGGATCAGATCAAGCTACAACAAATGGAGACCCAAGCCAATAAAGACATGGATATTTTTGATGAGACATGGTAGGACACTTCAGTCATGGATATAACATAACTAGACCCTGCAGAGAAAATACAAAAGATGAATATGTCACTGCTCAAAAGGATCAAACCGACGAGTAGGACACCACTCTAGATACAACACAAGCTAGCACACAAAGAAATATGGCAGTATTGATAAAGGCTATCAATTATCTAGAAGGAAATGAAGGATCTACAGTAGAAGAAACAAGTACAACCAAGGACAAGGGTGATACTGAAGCAAAAGACACCACAGATGACCCAAAGGACACAACTGCATAACAAGATGCAACCGATGATTAGAAAGATAAGTCTACTGATCAAAGTAAAGAGGAAGCACAAAAGGTAGAAGAGGACATGTAGAGAGAAAAGAGTGAAGAATCAAAGAAAGATGAGATGGGGAAGAAAACAGAAAAAAAATCTGCAAAGACACCCAAGGTTGATGGAGAGACATCTTCACAAAACCGACAGGTGCACCCCAAGAAGAAAACACAAGAAGCATCTTCAACAAAGCCTTCACCAAGCACTTTAGATAGGATAAATGAAATAGAAATGGTAGTTCATACATCTGCATCCACACAAATCTCAAAGAAGAAGAAGAAGAAGAGAAAGCATAAGAATCCAGTCACTCGGGATGAAATCATTGAGATTCTAGTTTGTGATCCGAGGACATTGGATCCACCTTAATTGACAAAGTATGAAAGACTTTGTGACAGAAAATAAATGCAAGACAAGTTTAGAAAAGCCACAAAATAGGAAAAGGTACTTGAATTAGCATGAGTAATACTTCAACAAATTGGACCAGATGTAGATGTTGATCAAACAGCCCCAATGCTTGATCAATTAGTGGTTCTCACTGTTAGCTCTTTTTCTTGTAGCACAATCCTATAATGACATTATACTTATATAATTGAATTCAAACTCCTTTATTTACAAGAGAAAGGCTAATTGATGAGGTATTTGATAACACTGGGGATACCTATTATCACCTCCTTTTTTGAGCTCCACAAACTCAGGAAGGTATTACCTATGATAGATTACTGATTCTTTAGTCAATGTTTTTAGTGGACTAGTTCATTCACTGGTTTGTTATTTTTGACCTCACTGTAACAAATTATAAGATACCTTGGAGATTGCAATGATTAATTTAAAATAGAGTACTATAAGCTAGGCTATGGTCTTGATAACATAAACCAATGAGATAAGGACTTTCATCTTTCTTCCTTTTGATTTTAGGAGGGGCAACCTAATGATCCTCTCTTCAAGGAATCAGCAAACTGGACGGTACCCTAAGAATACAATCACCTAAATGGAATTATCTATTTTGTAGTGTATATGATTAAGTAATTTGAAAATATCGGATTGTAAATCAATTACTTAGCAAACATAAAACTAGTGCCTAATCCCTAGGCTATGAGTCAATATCTTGTATAAATACACAGTAAGGTACTCAATAAAACACTTTCAACAAAGATAGAATACCTTATAAACTATCCTCTCCCTACAACTTTATTGTCAAATCCTCAAACTAAGGTTATGTTCCCTGGGGTTACTTGAAACAATTTAATCCTTCCTTGGAGGAGCTTACAAGTAACTGCACAATCACCTTATGATAAATGTGCTTAAATGCCTTACAGATAAACACACAAGAACTATAACATAAATGTAAAGAGAAAATTCAGATGCAGAAAAGAGATTGCAAAATATTTTATTGATGTCTTAAATCTTCAAATACATATAGATAGACAAGATAGTACAAAGGTTCAGACACAATTTTAGTTTGCCTTGTAATTCTATTAAAATTTCCAAATCTCTCAAAAAAAGGTTACAATCACATATATATAGTCTTAAATAATTTTGGAATCCTTAAGACAAAAATGCAAAAAGCTTCGGATGATTTGGAGACCTAACCCTAAAAACATAGAAAAAGACAAAAGAAAAGAAAACTCCAAGCGGGGGGAGGAAAAAATTAAAGAATAAGATATGATTTGCACTTTTTCCTTTTGTGGATGTTGACACCTTTGTCTGCATATATTAAGGATAGTATCTGATAGTTTTAATAAGATTTAGTGACCACCAATAGAGGCTAACTTACACTAATCTCTTCAAGATTACTAACCTCCCTATGCTCATAGATCAGGTGCCATGTGTCCTTCATTCTTCATCCATGACATCTAAGTCAACTATGTCAGGCTTTTTTTTCTTGGGCTTTGTCATGACATCCCATGCAGTCACACCTTCCTCTTTAGGCCATTCAAAATTTTGAATACTTTCTAGTTGAGCCTTCTTCCTTTCCCTCCTAGCATCTATTATGCTTTTAACATCTATAATGAAATTATTGCATATTGTTTCTTCCTTTATTGCCTCATCCAGAAGTTTGTTAAACCTCTCCATATATAATTCTCCTTGATTAGATACATAAATGTCTTTGTTGGGAAGCACATCATAAAAATCTTGTTTTGCCCAAATTTGGTATCAGAGCAGTGTTTCGACACTAGGAACCTAACCCATTATGTTTCAACTCATTCAAAACTTAAATTATTGTGTAGGATGCCTACCGTCACCAGAGCTAACCGATGAGGTAGAGGTTGTAGAGATCCCCATGTTGGGGCAGGACAGGAGGATCCACCACCTCCACCACCACCACCACCTCCACCACCTCAGAACCCTAACAGGATATTTTGGATGTTCTCCAAAATCTGATTGGAGTAATTCAGCAGAGACTACCACCCATAGTTTAGCAGCAGATTCCTGAAGGGGAAGCACATATTTTAGAAAATGATAGAGTAGTTAGCAGAGAGTGGAGTAGGAGTCCCCCACACAGGTCTGTTGAGGGTCATGATGATCAGGGGGGTGAGTCAGTTAATTGGGTTGTAGTACCATGCAAGCATGAGATACATGCCAGGGAGAGACCTCCTAGAGATGTTGGAGATGAGATACAAGAGTTATTATGAATCTAGTCACCCTTGTTTTTGGGATCCACTGACTAGTCAGTAGCAGAGGCCTAGTTACAAAGTTTACAATGGTGTTTTGGATTGTTCCCTTATGGGAGTAATCTAAAGGCATGACTTTCAGTCCATCTCCTATGAGAGAAGGCTTCCACTTGGTGGGAGCAGGAGGTGTCCATAGGTGGAGTGAGTATTGACACACTCACTTGGGAGTCTTTTGTAGCCTGATTCTGAGAGAGGTATCACTCCGAGCATTTCAGAAAGAGACAGATAGATGAGTTCCATGATCTCCAGTAGAGAGGCCTCACAGTGGACCTATATGAGAGTCAGTTTCTCAAGCTCCTTCCTTATGTTGATTACATGAAGGATGAGAAACTGCGTATCCACTGCTTCATTAAGGGACTTAATATGTCTCTTCAGGGCACAGTACACCTAGCCTTTCCTACCACATTCAGAGAGATAGTTGAGATGGCACTTGTAGTTGAGGATATCTATACTAGACAGGAGTCTCGAGATTGGTCTCAACACCGAAACCCCTCTTCCCAGTAGTCAGGATAGCAGAGACCCCCTTGGAAAGGGAAACAAAATCACTCAACAGGATCCTTGAAGGGTCAATAGTCTCAATAGCAAGGATCCTAGTAGGATTCTAGATAGAGGCATTCACAGGGTTATCAGGGCTTTAAGCCTAAAAAGTGGTAGTCTTAGGGTCCTAGACAAGATCAGAGGACACAAACCCCTCAGGCACAACAAGCTAGGACTCAACAATCCTCTAGAGGTGGTTACAGTAATTCCAATAGGACCAGAGGACCACATCAGTCTAGATCACAGGGAGTGCAGATTCATACCGGAGGACCATGTTACACTCGTGGTGGTATGTGTCATATAGCGAGAGAGTTCCCAAAGGGACAATCAGCCAGTGGTAAGACAGGGGCTATCTTAGAGCCTACAGTTGGAGATATGGGTAGATCCCATAGAGTTTTTGATGTGGTTAATAACTATTAGGTCAAGCACCAGGCCACGATCATAGAGGCCACATGTATGATTCAGGGTATTAGTGTTTCTATTTTGTTTGATTTAGGAGCCATAGACTCCTTTATATCTCCCTATCTAGTGGAGCGTTGTGGGCTGGTGGCAGTTAGACAGGATGTCAGTTGGGAGGTTGAGTTAGCTTTAGGAGCTAGATTTTCTATTAGTTCCTTAGTTCGTAGTTGTGAGATTTAGATTGGAGACTTAATCATGATGAATAATCTCCACATTACCCCTCTAGGTTCTTATGATGTAGTCCTTGGCATGGATTGGCTATATGCCCACATCACCAAGATGGATTATTGTCAGAAGAGGGTTGACTGTGTTGATGATCACGGTACTTCTATGGTGATATTTGGGGTACAAAGACCCGTATCCCTTTGCATGATTTCCACTATACAGCTTAAGTGGTGCATGCAGAAGGGATGTCAGTTATTTGCCATCACCATTAGTGATAGAGAGGAGGATTCAGAGGGGGATCCTTCACTTGAGGATTATCCTATTCTTTAGGAGTTGGAAAATGTATTTCCTACCGAGCTACCTGGTATGCCTCCACCTAGGGTAGTTGATTTTCACATAGACCTTGTACTAGGATCTAAGCCCATATCTAGAGAACCTTACAGGATGACCAAACATGAGCTTAATGAGCTCAAGATTTAGTTAGAAGAGCTCTTGGAGAAAGGGCATATCCAACCTAGTGTATCACCTTGAGGTGCTACTATGATTTTTGTGAAGAAGAAGGATGGATCACTTAGATTGTGCATTGATTATAGGCAGTTGAATAAAGTAACAATTAAGAACCGGTACCCACTCCCCAGGATCGATGATTTGTTTGATCAGTTGAAAGGTGCCCAGGTGTTCTCGAAGATAGATCTGATGTTGGGGTAGCATCAGTTATGGATTGTGGAAAGTGATATCCACAATACTTATTTTCGCATGAGGTATGGTCACTATGAGTTCACAGTAGTGCCATTTGGCCTCAAGAATGCTCCAATTTTGTTCATGAGCCTCATGAATAGATTATTTCGTACATTCTTAGATCAAGTTTGGGTAGTGTTCCTTGATGACATTCTGATATATTATCGTAATGAGGAGGAGCATTCAAGGAGCATTTGAGACAGGTTCTACAGCGTTTGAGAGAGAATCAGTTATATGGAAGCTTGTCAAAGTGTGCCTTCTTTAGACTTGAGGTGCATTATATTGGTCATGTTATATCTGGTGATGGAATCTCTATAGACCCATCAAAGATTAGAGACATTATTGATTGGCCAGCACCTACCAGAGTCACTGAGGTTAGAAGTTTTATGGGCTTAGTAGGATATTACAAATGCTTTATGGAAGGATTTTCTAGAGTATCTCATCCCATCACCTCCCTTCAGAGAAAGAGGAAGAAGTATGAATGGATAGAGAAGTGTGAGAGAGATTTCCAGGAGCTCAAGAGAGCCCTCACTAGCGCACTAATTTTAGTAGTGCCAGATCCTTCGGCAGATTTTGTTGTATGTACGGATGATTCATTGGATGGTTTATGAGCATTCCTTATGTAGGAGGTTCATCCTATAGCTTTCGAGTCTAGGAAGCTAAAGAATCATGACCTTAATTATCCTATTCATGACATAGAACTTGCAATGGTGGTTCATGCCTTAGTGAGATAGAGAAACTTCCTTCTAGGTCACCGATTTGAGCTTCATTTAGATCACCAGAGCCTATAGTATATCTTTACTCAACCCAATCTTAATGCTAGGCAGAGGAGATGGATGGAGTTTTTGTACGAGTATGATTTTGATGTTCATTAAATCAAGGGGAAGGAGAATGTAATCGTAGATGCCTTGAGTAGGAGGTGACATGAGCTCTCGTTTATGACTTCTAGTACAGATTTGAGGGAGTGCATTTTGTATCACTTGTGAGAGGATGGTTTATCCATTCTTAGAGACCCCTTGAGGGGAGATTTGTAGAGTATTCTTTAGAGTCTGATGGATTTCTATATCATAGGGGATGCATCTATGTACCTTCTATGAGTGACTTGCGAGAGTTTATTGTTCTTGAGGCTCGCAGAGCACCTCATGTAGCTCATCTAGGAGTTAAGAAGTTGCATGCCAATCTGAGATAGTTGTATCATTGGCTGGGCATGAGATTGAAAATTTCTAGCATAGTTGCTAGGTGTCTAGAGTGCTAGAGAGTGAAGGTAGAGCATAGTCATCCAGGTGGGCTCCTGCAGCCACATTAGATTTCTGAGTGGAAGTGGGATACTACATCTATTGACTTCATTGTTGGTCTCCCTATGTCTTCTCGCCACCATGATGCATTCTTGGTGACAATCGACACATTGACCAAGGTTTCCCACTTCTCACCCATGCGTACTACATTCATAACATGATACATAGCTCACATATTTTTGCAGGATATTGTTAGACTTCATGGCATTCCCTATAAGATCATCTCTAATAGAGACTCCTTGTTCACATCAACTTTTTGGAGAGAGTTACAGACAACATTGGGTACTAGACTGAATTTTAGTACAACATATCACCCTCAAACAGATGGATAGACAGAGAGGGTTAACTAGGTGTTAGAGGATATGTTGCGTTTGTATGTGATGCACCATCAGGTCAAGTGGGAGGGATACATAAATCTTGTCAATTTTTCCTATAATAATGGGCATCATTATTCTATAGGTATGCTGCCATATCAGGCCTTGTATGGTAGACCATGCAGGACACCACTAAGTTGGGACAGAATTGAGGATAGAGTATCTATTGGACCCCACTTGGTTAAGGATATGGATCAGTAGGTAGTCTTGATTAGATAGTGTCTTAGAGAGGCTCAGGATTGATAGAAGAAGTATGTAGATGTGAAGCGGGTTGATCGTGAGTATATGGTTGGAGATAGGGTCTTCTTGAGAGTGTGCCCACATAAGAGTCTAATCCATTTTGAAAAGGGATCTAAGTTAGCACCTCACTTTGATGGACCTTTCAAGATATTGGAGAGGATAGGACTAGTTTCCTACCATCTAGTCTTGCTACCCAGCCTACCAATGATGTGTTTCATGTATCTGTGTTAAGAAAATATATTTATGATGAGTCTCATGTGATAGATTGGGATTCCTTGTAGGTGGAGTCAAATGGATATCTAGCACTAGAGCCCATTTGTATTATAGCCTGATGGACCCTTGCACTTTGAGGCTGAGAGCTGGACTAGGTTAGAGTCTAGTGGGATTGTTATGATGAGGTCACGGCTTCATGGGAGGATGCAGCTCAAATGAGATCTCAGTACCCATATATTTTTTATGAACTCTAGGAGGAAGTTCGTGCCTACTGGGGGAGGATGTGAGGCCTCACCCCAACCCATAAGAGCATTACTATTCATTCACACTTTGATACCTTATGTTTTGATACATTAATACAATTTTTGATTATCCTGACAGAGACTCGAGATATTATGTTTATGATGATGATTATATTGTATGGATTACATTCTGATATGGATTAGACCTAGAACATGTGGTTGATTTTGATTACATATGTTTAGATAAGTGAATTGATAAGAAGATCAGATCATGATCAGACTTGATTATTTCATGGATGTTATGTCATGATGATTATGGAATTATTATGTTTTAAACATTTCTGTATGAAAATTGTAATTAGGAATTTAATTCTGATTATTGATTAAAGTTGCTAAGTATGAATTGAATATGTATTTTTCATGTGATTTAATTATCTTGGACTACTGATGCTTGAGCTTAGTGTGCAGCTAAGAGAACCATGGAATCAATCGGAGAATCAGTAACCAACCATATATGCAATCTGTAAAGCCAAGGTTGAACCTAATGAAGAGGTTCGAACCTCGTTGTTAAGTGATTTTATTCATCACCGTAAAATTGTATGTACGTATTAGGTGTTTTCATTATGTGATTAGTGACATGTCAATGTTGTATTATGTTGTTTTATAGTGTCACTTGACACTCATTATGTGTTTGTGTAATGGCATGTCTATTAAGGTTGGCAATGTGAACCTAAGCCTAACTGATTCATTAGGAACCTAATTAAATCCTTTGTTGGAGATACTTACAAAGTTCCACCAATTTGATCATTTAGATTTAATTCTTTTCTAGCCACTTCTAGAGGCCAAAAGAGGTCCTAAGGGTCAAATTTAGAAAAATCCTAATACCTTAGTAGTAGGGGTATGGGTTAGGAATGTTTTTAACACTTTTAGAATCCCCTAGCAGCCTAGGTGACCCTCTTAATGACCCATTTCCCTCATGTTTCAAAAATTGAGTGAATCTTGACCTTTACCCAAACCCACACTCTTTCCCAATTTTGCAATTATGATAGGGGACAAAGGAAAGCAAAAGGACTTAGGGTCAAATCTAAATTTAATGTTGGTGGGTGGGTAGAAGTTGGAGGTATTTTAGAGGCCCTTGGTAGAGTTAGTGGGTGTTCACCCACTCTCTACATTTAGAGACATTAGGGTTTTTAAGGAAAAATGATAAGGGATTGGGCTCTTCTCAAAATTCATTTGCCATAACACATTGTGAAGGTTGGTCTTCATTTCCATGAACGCACTTTTTTTTTTGTTGCAAGTAGACTTGTATGTTCTTTCCAGTCTCTTGCATATGTGAAATGTATATGTATTGTTCTTATGTAAGGCATGGGATTTTGGGTTTGAATTCTTGCTTATGGTTTTATCTTTGTTTTTGAATATGGGAGTTTTTGTGAAGGGTGTGATGGCATTACTCACCCTTGGATAGGGAAGAAGTGGCCATGTATGGGGGAAGGGGTTAGTTGGATTCCATGATAGTGTAGAGTCTCTTCTCATGGAGAGAAAAGGGGAAAAATTTCAAGGTGTATGGGCCTTTGCATGTCATTGTATTTGATCCAAAGTTTGGGGGAGATAAGGAGAATATTTGATTGAAGGATTTATGTGGTTTTAGCCTTGAAGAGATATGTTATTTGAATGTATTATTTTGGCATTCTCCTACATGGAAATCCACCTTCACCCCTTGTTATGGGTTCATGGTGAATCCATTTGTGCAAACCTTGGGAGGGAGTTCTTGTTGTTGTATTCATGTATGTGGGTGTGTGATTTTTACCCATTTCCTATTGATTCTCCTAGCTCGGGGGTGGTCTCCTTGAGACCTAGGTTGGGAGGTGAGCTTCCCATGGTTATCCTCATGTATTTGCAGGTTTTGAAGTCAAGATGATTGTGGATAAAGCTTGGGAGAAATCTCCATTTTAGTGTAGTTGTGTGAGAGCAAATTTAATATTGCATGGTTACTCTTTGTATTGAGATTCATTTCTTGTTAAGTGTTGTGATGTCCATTTTGAAAGCCTTGTTAAGTAAGATGTGAAAATCTCTTATTCATTATGTAATAGTTTTCATAGCATGAGAAATCTTATAGATTTAGGAATCTTGTAATCTCTATAATGTATTTGATTTTAAGTTTTCAAGTTAAAAAAAAAAACTTCATTATTCCTTTGGAAATCTGAATTCTATTGCATTAGGATCAATATTCTACCTTAAGATTTTCATTGCAACCCCAATCCTTGAGAAGGAAAAATAAGCTTGCTAACATTAGTAAATCAAAAAGTTAGTATATCAATGCAAAGAAAAAAAAATCAACTAATACTAATATTCACTTTATAGTCACTTGGTTTATTGCACTAATAAAATAAACAAATACATACAATTAACTACTTCAATAGTAAAATCAATAATGTATATAATAGAAGCCAAAAACCAATTATACCCATGACAATTTCCAAATTTTTAGAGCAAAAAAGCTCTTTGGAATTTGTATGGGAAGGGAAATAATTCTCTTTACCACAAAGAATATTCCCTTCCCAAGATGATTTTCCCAATAAGAGTTAGTATAGTAACTCCCTAACCTAACCCAGTTGTTAGAAAACAAAACTAAATATTAAATTAGTAAAAGAAATCATCACACAACTTTTATAATATTTCCCTTCGCATAAATGGGCACAGGTATGTGTGTGTACAGAGGTCACATTAATCATTCAACAAAAACAAAAAAAATAATTACATGATATCCATGAAACAATCTTACCTTAGTTTTACCTCCTAGTAGGTCCCACCCACATATCCTTCTCCTTACCTTTTCCATGTGAAATTCTCCCTCCCTTCTCTTGCTGACTTCTCATTTAATTTTCTGCACTTTGGATGGGAAACCTTGAGGTGGTCCCCACCTCCTCCCTTGAAAACATGCGCTTGCCTTTTTAAAAGGCTTCCCTTGTGGGTGATCTCATAATAGTGTGTCCCACTTTTTGGGACGAAGGATTTTGGACTTGCTCCAAAAAAAAATATTGATGGCTTCGTGCGAAGTATTGACTTCGTGCGAAGTGACTGATAGGCTTCGCGCGAAGTACCCTACATGGGTGACTTCGCATGAAGTCATGAATTCACTCGAAGTACCCCACGTAGGGTACTTCGCACGAAGCCATTTTTCACTGAAATTTGTATAAATTTCCAACTACCCATTTCATTTTTACTATTCACTTTTCTAGATTTTGTGGACCCGAGGCTTAGAGCGAACCAGTGATGACCGGTATGACGTCAGAAGCTCCTGAGCTTCTTCGATCTCTTGTGATTATTACTAGTACCAGGTACACATATTTTTCTCATTTTTTATTGTAAATTGTATGTTTTATATTTATTTTAGTTAACTATTTGTTTTAAATAATATTTAGTTTGTAGAAATGTTAGAAAATGATAGTTGAATTTTAGAATATGTTAGAAAATGATAGTTGAATTTTAGAATATGTTAGAAAATTATAGTAGTATGTTAGAAAAT